>JAZGTI010006196.1:0-23864 GCA_036877585.1 Botia kubotai | reverse complement strand
TTGCGCTGTAACTTTGCTTCAAATGCCCTGCCAATGACTCTGGATCCACAGAGACAGCTGTCATTGACTGGGCGGGTCAGATCCGCTGGTATGAAGAGACGGATCAATCAGCGCAGGAGAGATGAAGCTGAATAAACTATGGGACCTTTTTTTTCAGGTCACCATTGAACCGTTACTCAGCTTCCCTGCCAATGAGAGCTCACACAGGCCCAGAGTCAATAGTAACAGATCTGACTGAATCATCTCCGCTCCAGTCGTTCCATAATTAGATTCAGACGCACCGACGCGCACCTCGGCGACTGTTTCTCTGAAGGCGACGCCGTCGAAAATTTTAAGCGTTTCTGAAGTTCTACACGCGCGGTTTGTGTCTCGTGAAGAATCCAGGCTTGAGGCTTTTGTAAATGCTCAATAATTGAGAATGCTGTCAACTTGATATGTCAGAATGATGAAGCAGGATAGCTTTCGTCTCCAGCAGAAACTCGTTTAGCGATGTGGAAAGGAGCTGCTTCTCGAATCTGCCCGTTCGCACATGTATTATACATTTATCTGCAGCGTCCGATCGGCTGCCAGGAGGTTTCGTGTTTATTGCAGCCTGCCGCCATGAATCCAACGCCTACGAAAGTTAAACATCTTAATTCTTTCGATGTTTATATAGTGAAAAATGTGTACTTGCATTTTGCAAAACACATTTTTCAGCATATTTTTTTAACTATTAAAACGTTGTCTTTCGAGACAAACCATCGAAACGCGATCACAGCTCCACCCAGCTAACAATTTTAGGTTGCAATAACGTTTCCCCACCGCGTTCGTTAATTTACAAAAATGTTAAAAATTATATTTTGAAAGTTCTAGGAATGTATAAACGTTATTGCTTGGTATTTTAAACATTTTTTTAATTAAAAGAATAAAATTTTTGATATATAATAAATAGTATTAAAAATTGTTCTGCTAATGTTTCTGACCACATGAACCTGAACGAACGCTAGAGAACGTTAGCCAGCGTTCTGAGAACGTTCCCTGTTAGCTGGCTAACTCCTTCAAAGAAAACAATTCAGTTTAATAACTGAAAAGGTTAAATACGGCATGCAGCTGACAAGCAATTTTCTTTAAGAAGAGCTTTACGGTGACCCAAATTTCGAAGAGGCAGTGTTGCAATATCTCCCCTGCGTGTCTCGCAATCAGCATAATATCATTCTCATGAGCTTCCACGCTCGGCTAACAATCGTCCTCTGTCGCAAGATGGAAATATCAGTTGCAATATCAGATGCTTTTGATAGCTCAGTGGGGAAGACGCGGTGAGTTTTAAAGCTTGGGTAGAACTGCAATATCACTTAAAATAACCCAAAAATGGCAGTAATCAAACACAAGTTTAGTTCTGTCAGGCAGGTGTCATATACAGTACAGTAGCTCCCAACAGTAAGACAACAAACCCAAAACTGGATGATTCATCTGTACTGATTCATGCACAGATTCACACAGTTAAAACCCTGACCTGGTTAAAAGCTAAATGTACATTATAAAATGGCAAAATAATGTACAACATTATCCTGCATAATAAAAGACTCATCAGTTCACTTTTTGGCATTAACGCATCAGTCGCTTGGCAGATTCTGGCCAAATTAGGCAGATTCCAGTATGGACATCGTGACATCACACAGAGTGCTAACAAAACAACGCAAGGTGAGAGAACCCAGACTTCATTAAAAAAGGGTTCAACTGCAAAGAGCATAAACAGGGTTTGTACCGACCGCAATGAGTCTTGTATGTGGAATTATTTTCTGCTGAGAAAATGAAAATCAAACAAACAACTACGACAAGCTACATGAGTTACCGTTAATAAATAAACAAATAAATATTTTTTGTTTACTGGATATTTTTGGTTTTTGTTTGGGCTGCTACTATTATCAATATAATTTCCTAGCAAAAACTAGTTAAGGACCACTAACTTGGATTCTAATAAAACTAACAAGAACCGAGTTCTAGGAACACCGCATCGCATGTTTGACAGACCTTGGTTCTGTTGTTGAAGTGTCTCTGTGAGGTCCTGTAGGTGGAGCAGAAGGAGACCTCCGGCGCCTACCAGCAGCAGGAACCAGAACGAGCAGGGAAGCCTCATGACCGCGGAGCGTAGGAACCTCCTCCGTCCTCCACAGCTGGTCTCCAGCGACCTACACTCTGCCCACATCACGGCATGAGACGCACGGCCCTGACAGTGAGACCTACACACACACACACACACACACACACATTAGAAAAAAACAGAGTGCCTTAGCAACCAAGAAAGTCGTGACTGCTCTATTTTGTCTGGCCATGCAGGTCAGCAAAAATACTTCTCTTGGAGCTATTTCATATGGCAAACATCATTATTATAAATAAGCCCCTAACTATTAAACTTTGGTGCATTAAAGTTGTACACTGGTTTTGCTCCAGACATGAGCAACACCTCCAGTCGCGTTGGATGTTGAGAAAACATTGTTATTGCTTTTCTAAAAAATCAGATTTCGATTTTCACCCGACTCACATAAAACAGGTACAAAACAATCCCATAGACTTAAATTGAAAGAGGGACCCGGAAATGAGGACAAGAAGTCTTAGAGGAGGATTTCTGAAGCGGCCACAAACCAAACACGGTAGAAACTTCCCAGCGACCCAACTAACAATTTTAGGTTGTAAAAACGTTTCCCTAACATTTCCATTAGGTAACAGACATTTAAAAAAATGTCTAGAAACTTTTATTTGTTTTTAAAATTCTAGAAACACTTTTTAGACGTTGTATTAACATTACTGCTTGGTTATTAGAAAGTTATTTAAATTGTTTTAATTCTGTAACATTAGTTATGTTTTAAATATATAATACCAGTAAAAATAATGTTCTACTAAAGTTAATGTAAGAAGGTTTTTGATTACTTTAAAAGAACTTTTAGAGATGCTCTAAGAATCTCCCCAACACTTTAGAAACTGCATAGCAACGCCTTGGTAACCACTCACAACACCCTAGCATTGTTGCATTAGGTTTTTAACGCAACAATGGCAAAAACACACCTCTACTACCTCTACCTCTACTCAAAAAACAAGAAAACTGTTTTTGGGGGAAGTGCGGCAGTCACATCTGTTGATTTCCGTGTCTGAATCTTGAATTTTACACCGTGAGTGCGTTTATATAAATAGTGTGTATTCGCAGGTTTATCAGATGAGTGTTTTGCTGACTGCGCAGTCCCATTTCCCATAAGAGAAGAGCCGACACTGAGAATAAGACAAAGAGGCACAGCTGTGTGTCGAGCATGTGCACGGTTTGCTGTTCTCAGCAGGTGAGGTTAGCATAAGGAATCACACGCTCATAGCCAAAGGGACCAGGAGCCCACACGAAACATCTCGGCCTGCTCGTTTCTATATGCGTGGAGATTAGACTGTTCAGCTCAAAAACACCTTCACAAAGCCGAATTCTTAATACGAACATTCATCATAAAACACGGACTATAGAGCTTAACACTAAACAGATTGTAACTGCACTGAGAAGGAAATTATGGATGTGAATAAATTTGCTTTTAACATTATGCATAATAACTTTATTTATATTAAAATGACACCATCCATGAGTCGGGTCAAAATAGGGTCAAAAACTCTTTAAGAAATGAATTAATATCGTTCATCAACCTAAAATATATATATTTGTATCCATTCGCGTGCACTTACAATTTTAAGTTGTAAGAACAATTACCTAACGTTTTCATTAAGCAATAAAAATGTTAAAAACGTTACTTTGAAAGTTCTAGGAACATTCAAAACGGCCAGTTTTTTAGACGTTGTATTAACATCACTGTTCGGTTATAAGAGCGTTATTCACTTCTTTTTAAAACTGTATTGTTTTTAAAACGTTCCGCCAACAACTTCAGAATAAAGTTTTTGATGTGATGAACTTTAAAAATGTTCTACTAACGTTACCAGAAGAATGTTTCTGATAACATTGGGAGAACTTTTATGAACATTATCCAATGTTTTGAGATCGTCTCCGAATCTGTCCAAACACAGCGTCTAATGCTTCCGAAAAACTCGAAGGACACCAGAGTGTCCCAAGGAAGTCCCAAATATCAGACACGCATTTCCCTTAAAACAAAGAAGCACCTTTGATTTACTCACTGATCCTGTTTCATCTAAACAAATTAAAGCCTGACAATTATTGCACTGTGTGACTGTGCTTTCATTTTTATCCGCCTGAAAGCCAGTTTCATTCAGCACTTAAACATAACTGCCATTTCTACCGCTGTGAAAGCCGAACATCAAGCCTTCGCCAGACGAAAACCGCCCTTATCATCTTCCCGCATCAAAACACCAAAATTGCAGCTTGACGCGTACAGTCGCGTCTTTGCAGGCAATCACGGCCGAGGTGAGGGGGGTTAGATTTCTTTAACAACAGCTTTAAGTAAAAAAGCATCGCGTGCACCTGCTCCTTCGCGGACGCCCCCATCCTTTTATCTGGGTTTGATTGCTTTTCACTGGATTGGACCACTTCCCCCATTACTCCAGTGCTGATGATATTGCTGATCCCTGACCTGTATGATGGTGGGATTTAAAAGGGGCTTGAGTGGCAGACAGAAGGCTGTGGGTGTAATCTGGGCTCGTCCCCCGCGGTGAAGCTCTGGATCTTCTGCTAATGACAGGAGCGTTCCCACCAGCTGCTCCCCTGCCGTTTAAGATCTTACCTTTGACCGCTTGTGATTAAACCTCTCATTTAAATGCGGTTTAGGGTTACCACAGTCTAAACATCGCTATTTGAACAAACCCCCAACCCCAAACGTTAATTAAACGTTGGCATGAATGATATTTCAAAACATGCAACCTGTTGTGAAGTGTGCTATTATTTCACTATAAAAAACAGCCCTGTTATTTTGGCCTCACATGATAAACGGATGGAAAAGTCTCTTACACTTATTTCAAAGGAGAGACGCTTATATTGGGGGAAGGAAGGACCTAGCAACCACCTAGCAACAGTCCAGAACATCACAGCAATGCCCCAGCAACCGTTCATAAGATCTTAGTATCATGCCATGACTCTTGCAAAGGCAAGAAATAGCCACAATTTCTTCAGAAAATGTAAAAATCAATTATCTTCTATAATGCAATATGTTACGCAGTTTTTTGTACTTGCAGCTGTGTCCCTGTAGTTCAATTGGTAGAGTATTGCCTTAGCAGTGCAAAGGTTGTGGGTTCGAGTCCCGGGGAACACACACACTGATAAAATGTGTAGCTTGAATCCACTATAAGTCGCTTTGGGTATAAGCGCCGAAACGTAAATGACCATTATTTAGTGTTTTTCTTTTAATGAGTATGACATTTTCATTCCAAAATCCAATTAAAACTGACAACCAGTTATTGTTTTTCTGTTCTGTGTTTTATAATGTAACATTGCTATCTTCAAAACCTGCTCATTATTGCCCTATTAAGTGTCTGTAACTGTTACTGTAACATCAATTAAATCAATCGGGAACAACTGCGTACGTTACCGTTAATCGCTCTGTAATTCGTTTGACTGCATTTGTGAGTAAGAATCTGGAACTTGTAGCTTCATCACGCGCCTCGCGCAGACCAGATGTGCTTAATTAGTCCATCCTAAATCAAATCTCTCTATCTGCATAAACACACAAAATCAATCTTGTCTCACTCGCTTAGACATTTCCCTGCACAATACCGAACAATTACAAGAGACGAGGCGTGATGTTGTGTATGTACGCAGACTGTTTACAGCTGTAAACTCGCTCGCTTGCAGTTTGTTAATACGAGAGACATAGTTTTATTTTTTAAGTCAAAACCCGAGAGCCCTGCTGGTTCACCCGATCCGTTGGTCCCCTATTAAAATTCATTATGGTGACAGATGGTGGATATACTCTCAAATCAATATCACTATAAAACCCTCCATTGTCCCTCATCCACACGATCACTCCACATCCTTTCCAGTTAAACTCGCATTTATCTTCCTTCTGTATTCGTACTTATCTTACTTTTGCAACAATTACCCTGATGAATCAGCGCTGCAAAATTACGAATGATTAAAACCACTGATTCAGCATAAGAGGGCCGCTAGCTAGCATATCGGGCCACCGCGCTACGAGGATTTGCACACCCAATCTAATAATCTTTTTCAAAAGCTCCTACTTTCTCCGCTTCCCTTTTAACACGATTAACTTTCCTTTCAAATATATAATCGTGTTAATGTCGGTGGGATCTAATGCAAGCAGGTCTGATTCATTAACGAGATTGAGTCTATTATGGTAGCATTGATTTTTTTTTTCGTCGCTCACCACATATGGAGATTAAATTTTATTTGAGCACTTACGAAAATAAAAAGAGGTTCTAAAGCTTTTCGAAAACAGTGGAAATACGATGACGTCCAAACCTTTGGATGAACAGGATACATTAACAGTAAAGGGTAAATACAAAGCAAAGTCTGGCATTGTTAATGTATACGAGAGATTTAATGTACAGCCCAACCCATAACAATAGCACATCTGTTTTTACAAAGACAAACAGATTTGCATTTAATCCCCAATAATTGCCTTATTAACGTAACAACTTCATCTTTCTCGACTAAAATTTGAGAAAGCGGAAAAACTCCAACAAAGCCACAGTACATTAACCCAAAGACTTAATATTACAATAACTTTTCCTCCTAATCTTATAAAAATTGTGAAATAAATCACTCCCGGAGCACGGACAGAAATCAATTGATCTTTATTTAACCGAGATACGGTGCGTCTTTGCATTATTAACTTAGCTATCAAAAATCCGCTTTTATGCCCACACGCGCATTTATCTTCTATACCTTACGTCAAAGGAGAAGATAACTTATCCTTGAAATATTCCCCAGCCCACTTCCTTAGGTATTACCAGTGAATGAGAAATCACTCATTATAGTGATTCTCACACTGAGATGAAATGATGTCTTGGTGTCTTCGACTAATGACTCGTGCTTTCCAATCATATAGTGCAGTGATTCCCAATGAGGTTACACACCCCAGGAGACACTTAAGGCGACGACAGGGGCTACTCAGAAAGACTTCGATTTTGGTTTGTTAATCCTAAAAAACATAAATTACTTATTTTTTATCAAATATTGCAGTGTTTATTATAAATGATTTATGTGTGCACGGCATTGTTGTTTAATGTGCCCACTTTATTTAAAAACATTAACCTTCCCTCCCCCACGAAACAACAGCTTTTCTCTTGATGATGTCAGTCTGTACCTGAGGGTGGGGCTATTTTAATCGTCCAATGGCCAGGCAGTTTCTATCCCTCCAACTTCAAATGATCCAATCAATTCCCAGAGATCAAAATCTAGTCCTGTCTTAATCCAGAAGTCATTTCACTTAGATATGCATCACCAAAGGAAAGAATAGATCGTCACAACTTTTATATCATGGTGACTTTAAAATAGAAATGTAAGGACTGTCGAAAAATAATAATTTTTTCTGTGAACAATTCTGTGATTTTTTCTGTAAATAACATGATCAAAGGTGACGTGATGAAATATAAATGTACTATTTTCGAACATGTTTCCCAAACACTCTCCCCATCTGCCATTGGTGGATCAAACAAGGAGCCCCACCCCAAACTCACACCATTGGCTGAGCCAGTGTCACTGTCTGTATGCTCAACAATTTAAATTTGACACAGAACTAAAATGTTTTTGGGGAAATCATCCAACAATTGGCTTCGAAGAATGTATGTCAACGTAAAAAAATAATGTACACACTCAAGTAACAACATATATGTTTCTTATCAAATGTCTCGACCAACAGCACAGAAAATGCAGTTTATGCAGTTAATATATTTTCAAAGAGGAAACTAACTAACTTACTAACTAACTAACTAACTTTTATCCAAAGCGACTTACAATCGACGAGAGCATTAAACATTTTGTCCTAAGAACCAAACTTAGTATGTCTGTTTAAGACTAAGTCTGTTTTTAACCCCTACAATTGATTATTGTCAGTATGTTGGTGTTTTTTTGTTTTAAATTGCAGCGAGTCATTTAAATAATGACCAGTTTTTAATCATAATAATTATAATGCCACTTTGTCTGTGGTATAATACCAATTAAACACATTTCTGGGCACCAGTTACAGGTACCAGTGCTTTACTGATGGGGCAGTAAACCAACAGGAGTAAGTTCAGCGGTCCAATCTTTCTCCAGTAGCAGAAGGAACCACTGCATTGATTCGCGGCCATGTGGGATATTAACTCGCGCGGATTAATGATTAGAGAGGTGCCGAAACCCTTTTAATTTACAGATCACCGAGTTTTTTCATTAAGTAAACTGCTGCGAGAACAGGATGAGGGAAGGGCCGAGATTACTCGGAGATCAAGGGAGGGACGAGGAGGGCGTAAAACCGGGTTCCGCGTGCGCACCGAACCCTCATCTATCAGTTCAGCCTTCCGCGCGGATATACGGGGTAATCTGTAAAAAGGACCGGGGATCTCGAACACCCCCCCGAATGTCTTTTTCATGCATCGGGAAAATCTATGCCCCGCACTTTTGGCTTCATATATCAAATATATTGGGGCTGTATTTGCAGATAGACACTTACACTGTAGGTAATCTGTATCTTGCTAGCCACGGCTGTCATCCGTCAGTAATTACTTTGCGCTGTGTGAATGTTAAACCGGAATTTAAGGTGATCTGTTTATTAAATTGACTTGTTATGAGATTCCGGCTGTTTCTCATTAGCCCTTTGAAATTCTGATGATGTCCGTATAGTTATAGACACATATATAACAAGGCTATACAATATATATGTGCACATGCACATGTACACAGGCTTTGCTCTACGTACTTAATATGTTTTAATTGTGACTCTATTCACAATATAGCATAGCCACACTTCAGTTTAAAACATGCACAGACCTTTAGGCTCTGATTTTGTTTGGTAACAACTCTAATGCAAACTGCTAAGATTATATTCCCTCACGTCATAACACACACACACACACACACACACACACTGACATGGCAACCAACCTCATGTGAGCAGAGCTTTGGGAGCCTGCTCGAGCTGCTGTCCTCAACTGCTCTCACTCAGGTCCTCTAATATCTCTGCTACCCGTGATTTCACCCTACGAGTTGTAATCATGGTTATTTACCAACTTCCCAGCTGCTCATGGAACAACATTCCTGTCAGCCAATCAGATTGAGGGTTATTAAATGGGGTTAGGATTTGATTTAGACATTCTTAACTAATCAGAGTGGCTGACAATTATTTTAAATAATGAAACAGTTTAATAATTAAAACATAAAAATTCTGCCATTGTTTCCTCACCTTATTCGACTTTATTCCACGGAAAACACAAAAGGTCAATTTGTAAAAAAAAAAAACAAAAAAAAACTGGTCAATGTTTTCCTTTTAATTAAATTAAAACTCAGGAAAAGAGCAATATTATCATAAAAGGGCCCGTTTGATAGCTAACAGACCCGGTCGTTACCCACCGAAAGCTTATGTTCAGTTTTACAGCTGTTTGTTTGTCAGAAATGATGTTCCAGGAGCAACATTAAAAACATCTACATGACAGTCGTCACAGAAGACCCATCACCCAGAGGAAGAGGAGCTCCTTCTGGCGCTACAGGTTTCTCTCTCTCACTGAGCTGCACGACGCGAGAAATGATCGGCACTGACAGGTCACTCATCACCGTGCCTTGCTCTCCGTTAGTCCCCTGTCATCCAGAGACCGGCCTCATGTTGTGACAGTGTAAATTACATCAGTCACTGCACTGGGGCGGACACACATTCGCGCACTCATCCGATACGTACAAAATACACTCTCTGCACACTTACAATGTAATACAGACTGTCTTAACTGCTCTCTCTCTCTCTCGCTCTCTCTCTCACACACACACACACACACACAGTTAGTCACAGGCTCAGCACCATATGTTGACCTCCCTTACACATGAGGTGTGCTGGTCCCGGAGGGAAATAAATTACGCACTAATATTACTGCACAGTGGCACGGTTCTCTAGAAAACAGATTGTTGTTTAAAGATCGGAGAATCTTTAAACAACAGCTTTTAGATTATCTATGTTCTGCTCTTAAAAAAACACAACTGTTCAATTAACAATGGCAGCCCTCGCCTCTCTATCGCCACCTCTGTTTGAAACATAACATTGCAGGTGACTTTATGTACTTTGCGTCTTTCCGTATGTTAAAGTCAAATGAAGCCAAACTGACATTTCCCAGGAAATCGAACCCGACAACTCAAATAATAATCATTATTATAAACGTATTATTCCAAATTGGGGTAAAGAAAGGAGACCGCTTTGAACGCTGATCAGTCACGTGCTTGTTTAACTGATTTTTGTTTACTTACAACCCCAAACATTGCAGATTCAATTAAACTCAGGAAACCTTTCTCAATGCAATTAAATTATGCGTTGAAAGGATTTGTTGTACACTTGTTATATGGGCATTCGTTTAGTTACGCCTACCGGATGCCATGAAAATGAGGACCAAATCAGATTTGAACCCGTGTCGCCTACACACGTGTACCTCTAGGCAGTATATCAGACCACACGATCGGCTGTGGTTTGTAGTTTTATGAAGACACTGTACTTACAGTCTTCGGAATTATACATCAAAACAAACTATAAAATTGTGACAATGTCAATTGGCTAACTATGCTAATTTCAATTAACAAACAGCTAAATTCAGTTTCCGAGCAAATTCCACTTCTTATCACAGATCCAAATACAGTATTACAGCCATCCCACAGTCTGACAAGCTGAGGGGATCTTTGAATGTCAAACTGTTCATTCTCTCAGGGCCTGACTAATCGCATAGAGCGGGAACTTGTGTTTTTACCTTCTCTGCGAGCGCTCTGATTTTGTCCTTGACATTCAAATTTCCAGTCAGCAGTCTACGGCAGGAGAGCCACACAGGAATACCGCGTGGGTACGGAGGGCGCGCGACTGACGATCTGCTGAAGAATTGTGTTAATGTGCGTGATGTGTCTGTGATCATTTCGGTTTGGATTCTCTACAGCTATTACGAAGCATTAAGCGATACTCTGTCATGCAGCCCTGAACCGTTGTCTAAGTAATTACTGCAGCGCACAGACAAAATAAATTGATATTGTATTATCGAGTCGCTGGTCCATTTTGTACTACAAAATATATCACAGAAAGAAATGCCCGTGAAGTCATTCAATTAATGTAACGCAACAGAAGTCAATAACTTACACCAGCGTAGAGACCCAAGATATGACGCAAGCCAGATTCAAACCTGAGTGTCTGAAACATGCCCTCTAACTGCTGGAGAACAAGATCGTGTGTTGGGCTTGGAACAACATTCCTGTCAACAAACAGAGTCCCAACCCCTACGATTAAAGAGAACTCAAAGATTGGTCACAGTGTTGTCCAAGCCCTGACCCCAGCTATAAATCCCACCCCGGACCGGACTGGTCGACAGTCCACAATGGAAAACAACATATACAGAGATGACATCTTGGTTTCTGTGGTCTAAAACGACCGAGTCCAGAGACCAAACGGAAACCAAAGTGATTTTTGTTCTTAAGTGGTTGTTTTAAAATGCTGCGGCTCTCGATGGCCTTCACAAACAGCAAACATCCATTAGTATAATGCTTAAAAATGCATGAGTTGTCCCACATGGATTATTTCCACAGAATTGAAGGGGCCATTATATAGACAATTCCTATAGCTTCAAATGTAAAAATAACCATCGACGAGGACCAGAGTGAAATACAAAACACACGTGTGATTCTATGGAACAATGCGGTCCTATAAACGAGCAAATATCAGACAACCAAACAAACAAACTCACTGAGTGCTGAAGACTTCTGTTATTCCTAATTTGCTTTACTGTCAACAAACTAAAACAAGATTCTTCGGTTGATGCTAATTAGTAAACGGTGCTTAGTTACTAATCAGCTAGTAAATAATTTCTACTATCCACCACTCCTTATTTTAGTATTTTAATCTGCAGAGAAAGGCTTTTTTCTCTGAGAACATTCATTTTTTTAACTAGAAGCTGGTAAGGGGCATGTCACCAGCCTATTTATAGCCGGCTGAGAAATAATTCAAAGGAATCAGAGTGGAGATCTCTTAAATCTTCCCTGACACAGAGACTACGCAGAATGTAGAATGTCTGACGGTCTCAGAAGCCAGCTGGATGAGACAGTGGAGCACACAGTACCTCTGAAGAGGTACTAGATGCATCATGACTTCAGTGACAGATGTTACATCTGTGGAATGGAAAGATAGCTCGTATAATACAGCGTCCGATTTAAAACCAGGGCAATACTTCCAAAATTCCTGCTGAATTTTAATGCATGATGGAAAATGAGGTAAATTCACTTCAAGTGGATGAACAAACATCACACGCAACAAACTTAACTCACTGAATTAGACTAACACCCAATAAAGTGATTTTAGAAGACGAGCCTGTGTCAGACTTCAGCCCAACAGATACTTTGAAAACCTTCTCGTTTAACTCTGTAAAGTGGCATCCGTTAACAGAGCAACATTATCGCTGTACAGTTAAACCAAACACGGACGTCTTATTCGCTTCCACTTCCTAACGCGTTTGCTATGCGCTCCGTTCTCCGTGCACTTTCTGACTCGCCGCGAGACCCCACCGTCAGACTCTCCCGGTGAAATAACGGCGGAGAAACGTGAACGCATGCGACACTCACCCCGACGATCCTCACATGCGTGAAACGCGCCGCCGTACGAGCTCCGCTTGGTTCGGGGCGCTCGGATTTCGCGATCTGATCTGAATTTCAGCACCGAGTTGAATGCAACGGAAACATGGCACGAACACAAAAAATCCGCCCGCGGTGAAACGCGCACACGCGGCCGGGATCCCGTGCGCTTACTGCCCCAATTTAACTTTGAAGCGACTGGCGCTGCGGCTCGGTGAAGGGTTGCGCTGAGCTCGCGCTGTTGGGCGTGCGCATCGTTTGCTTCTAATCTCGCGCTCTCTGGGGACGGAGATGCTGCTGCCGATATTGCCAAGCAACAGCTACTATAATAAACCTCCCAAAGTCTGAGGAAGCTCAAGTTTGCCAAGCAACGTGAAAAAAACGTTGCCGTGTAGTTGAGCGGACTCGCGTGCTTGCTATACGCAATTATACGGATGCATGGCGTAATCTCTTTAATCTCCCAATGGGCGAACGCATGATAGTAACTTTTACGTCATTTGCAAACATGAAATGGGACGTTGCGCTATCGTATCACCATCATATCGGTTTTAAAATACTGGATCGATTTCGGACACTCTTTATTTGGATAACGTTAGGAACACTGTTCATTTTCCTGCCATTGTGAAAATAATTAAGTTATAATTATTATAGTTTGTGCCTGTGTTGGAACCGAGCATAAGTCTTTTATAAACTTCCTAAAATTACAACACGAGCATATTCATGTTTTAAACGCTATAGAGTTAAAACGGCTCCTGAATGACATGAATTATTTATTTAATGCTTAACACGTCAGTTATGTAAATACATTGAAACCTGAATACAAAAATCAAACGTTTGTGTCAGTTTTTAGTAACAATATGAATGTAAACATAATAATCAATGTGATTTGTAAAGCATTATATAATTGATTAGATGTATATAAAGCGTTAACCAGATTTTGATTCCACCTACTGTAAAAAAACAGAACCAAATAGCACCATTAAATAACCATGGCGATACCATCGGTTCCCTTGACTGTACTATGGTACCTTCGCAGTACCTTTTTAAAAGACGGTGCTACAAGTGCCAACCAATAGGAAATCTAAAAATATTCTCTTGAACTTTTGCGTTTGTTTACCGAGTAAAGCTGTACAACGACCTATTAATAAACACACGTCCATAAATATACCGGCACTCAGGGGAGAATCCGATATTAACGGAACATAGCGAAAATATGATTAACTGAGCCGTTGCCAATATGTGGGATTGCACACAACGATGTTTGTTTTATTCATGTCTATAACACAACGCTGATTTACTTCCCCCGTCGATCAAATATTATTTATGACGCTGTTTTGTCCATTGACTTCAGCAAACTCTGAAACAATAGACTTCTAGCGCCAAATTAAATGATGCACTGTAGGTTGTTACACAGCTTCATCTTGAGGGCGCTTATTGATTACTTTAGAAATTACTGTCAGCTTCGTTGGTGTAATTTCTGTACTGTCACCCTGAGGTGTGGCTTGCTCTGCCTCACAGCCATATATTGCATCTCGCTGCCCACAAGATAACCAATTGTTTTTTATTCACTGCAGAAATAGACAAAGGAATATTGATTTTATGATTCAGATTCTGCCCCCACGGCAGTAAAATCTACCGTATGAAGGGCGGTGTGGGATATTCTGTTCAAGGTTTTTGGGCCACGAGAATCCACCCTGACGCCCGTTGTCCCCCGATGGTCTCATGACAGGTTTACATCCATCTAACAGGGCTATTCAGTTCGTGATATTAGCATTTTCGAGCCATAGCTGTCCTTGAGAATATAAAATGGGGTTTTAGAATAGCGAATTTCGATTTATGAGTAATATAAGGGCCTGGGTTAACATTACCAAAAAACTTTTTGTTCCACAATATAAATGATAGATTACATACACGCATGCCTTATGAGTATCCACAGTGTGCTTAAAAACACAAGCTTCTTTCGACTACAGCTGCACGGCACGCGCCATGTCTAACATTTATGCATTTGGAAGACGCTTTTATCCAAATCAACTTACAGTGCACTTATGGTATACACATTAGCATGTGTGTTTCCTGGGAATCGAACCCACAACCTTTGCACCTCTGACACAGCGCTCTACCAGTTGAGCTTCAGGAACGCACTTGCGCTAGCTGTCTGTACGTAGCAACTTGTTAGCACGCAACGGTTTCATGATGAACGAGGCCTAACTGTGTGTAATTTATGTACTTGTATTATGTACATGTATTTCTTTGCATGTAACGCTAACAACAGGCCTTATATTTTACTCAGAAATCGAAAACGGACATTCCGAAAACCCATTCGAAGTTCCTGAGGGAAGCCACGCAGAATTAGTCTTAGACTTCAGGGATGGCCTACAGACGAACACAGCCACTGTTTTCTGTTTTCGGTTTGTGTTTCAGAGTCGCTAAAAGCTGAGGAGAAACACGTCATATATTTATGTTTCTTGTGCATACAGAAAAATCGATGCTAACAAATATGGTCAAATACATAACCGAGACTCTCCAATTTGAGCAAGACCGCCGCTAGACGTTCATAAGTTATAACAAAGTTTACAAAATGAATGTATTGCTTTTTCTGAGGTACGACCTGCAGTGAGAAATAAAGATATTTTAGCAATAACACTTTGTCTTTAATGCCATTTCTTCAAATGATGCAACCCCAGAACATTACGATTCCAACGTAAAGAGCGCTTGTCGAGTATGTCATGTTCTTTAAGCGCGTTTGTGTTGTCCTTGTGAAGTGTCAGGTGTCAGATTTATTTGTGACATAGTTAAAAGCACTTTAAATCTTTGTCATTCGTGGCACTGAGCTTTGCAGTGGTTTTGACTGGTATTCCAGCGAACAATACAGCCGATCCGCCGCATATAACGTAGCTCGCTAATGGAGCTCTTACAAAGAGATCAAATGGCAGAGCAGTCAATGATGGGATTTGTAGATAAAAGGGATGATGTCACCTACTGCCCTGAATGTATGATTGGCCGTAAGTAAATCTCAGACAGGAAACGCATCACACTATCTCATACATCAAACGAGATAAATACAATCAAGGGAGAACAACGCAACTGGCTTTCTGAAATAAGCTGATTTGGAGCCAATAAGGTATACGAAATGCATAGTAATACTATATATATACTATATATATATACTATATATACACATATATACATATATATATATATATACTATACAAGTGCTAACATATACTAAAATAATATACAGTGTATTTAGGTTGCGATGGAATTGAACTTCAGACCACATAATCAGATCAAAAAATCATTGAAAAAACACACCGATCATTATAAAGTTTTAATTCAACGAGTTGTAAGTAATACTTGACATTTCTGACATCACATCAGATCACAACCCGTGTCGCGCTTCTGTCATCACATGTCTCGTTTGCCTGTTATGTTCCTCGCGCTCTCAGGCGACTACAGGTCACCAGAAGACAACGTACATCTCAGAGTCTCTGAATTGCAGCCTCACAGCACCTGGAACATTTTGTGAGACACATTCAGAAACGAAGTTCCAAACGATGAGAAAACTTCCACCCCAGACTTATTTATAACACAAAGGCAACACGAATAGTTCCTTCTCCAAGGATGGTCTTCTCTGTCCTCTGACTAGATTAGATGGCTGCCTCTGTCTTCTAAATTTAGATGAAGAAAGTGAGTCAGCTCACTGAAAAAGTCAATATTAATGGAGATACATTGGAGGGAGAAAAAGAAGATGTATTCTCGCAGGAGTGTGACAGCTGCCCCACAGGCTCTGAGGTAGCACCAATGCATGCTGGGAGTTTATCGCAGCGAGGCACAACGGGGTGGAGGCGGTACAGCACGGCTGCCTCAGTTCTCAGCACGCACACTACTGCCCTCTGCTGTCTGACACTGACACGCAGCCACTGTGATCTATTCAAGTATCATATGGTCCTGAATCAACATCTAACGTTTCTAACGTTTACAATACAAGGCTCTCTCCTCAATATACCCAGCTGCAGTTACATTCCTCCACCTCTGGTGGGCGCTCTAGCCTAGCGACAAACTGCTCGTTTGGACATTAACACTCAGACGAACTAAACTAGACGTTTTCACACCAAAAACAACATCAGAGCAAAGTCTAAGCGAGATTAGAACACACGCAGACATGGAAAAGCACATTATCAGCAGCAATTATTTTGAAATGTAATCTGTTTCATGAGTCCCTCGACACATTAGCGGGCCGAGATTCTGTTTGTGCTCGTGTGTTTGCAATACTTTACTGGTCCATTCGGTAATAAAACAGTGCACAGGTCCATGTTCTCCACGCCACTGGGCCGTAACCTCATATTACATTCCTCATTGGGCAGTATTTCATCAGTATTGCTCACATAAAAAAAATCTCCAGTGACCTTTGGCCTATGCTACATGGAGTCGAGTTATGAGGAAATATAACCAGCTGCATTGCACAGATGTGCTGACACAACATAACTGCATCACCTAATGTTTTCTAGTCTATACACTGGCCCTGGTGGATGTAAACTCCTAAACTTGTTCTGCCAACAAGTTTAGGGCACGTCTAGACCTCTGTTTTTGGTCTGTTGGAGATTACAGCTACGTCCATAACTTTTGCCTCTCTGTCGCCATCTCTCTTTGAAACATAAAATTGCATGTTACTTTGCGTACTTTTCTTTAGGTATGTCGAGGTCGAATGAAGCCAAACTGGTGTTTCCCAGGAAATCGAACCCAACAGATCAAATTATAAATCAATATTATAAGCTTACCGTTGTGAATGGGGTAAGGAGACCAGTCAGAACACTGATCTGTAATGTACTTGCAACTTTAATTTAGTATCTATTAAAGGCTTTGAATGTTCATACTGTGAATCTTAAAACCATTAAAGCGAAAGCTGACTTACCTTAAAGGAACTTTAGTGATGGTCCACCTGGAGAACCATCAGAATGTGGCTGCCGTGACGACGAGGACGGTTGACCAAAGAAGTCCTGCTGGTTAAGCTAGTCAAATAGCCTGTGAAGTAGTTACTGTAAGGAACACAGGAGCAGCCCATGCTGGCAGCCAGCATCCAAAACACGATATTTGCTGATGGCAAGCTGTGCTCATTCCTTCAACAGGAAACTGCAGCCAGATCTGTAACACATTCAAACAAAGTGGATTTGACTAAATTGTAGTAAAAATGTCCATTCTGTAAGTGTAGCCTGAACATTGTATTGCGCTACTAGTAAACCTGCTGAAATCAAACCCTGTATAACAATTGATTATATATACCAATATATAAACAAACTCTATATATCAATACAGTACAAAATGGCCCTGTCACTATATTAAGTTTATGGCTGTGACACAACACGACACCTGCCATCTCAGGCAAAAAACAGACTCGTGGTAAATCCTGCATAATTGACAGATGTCACCCGCTTGGGTCCAGTCGGTGCGAATTTGGCCCTCGTTGCGTATCTGCAGCTGACAGGTGGCAGCAGTCTCGGGGACAGGAGATGCCATCAGAGGTTTGGTGACACTGGCATTGTCCGTCCGGCAATTCTGTGTTGTGACCACGTCTTACTGCATTCAGACCTCTCGCCCATGTTCCTTCAGAAACAGATACAAGAGTAGATTCATACGACCATTACTGGCATGACTAACTGGCTGCTTTATTTCTTGCTATTAGTTCCTCAAATAATATTTTTGTATTGCATCTGTACACTTGTTTTAGCTAAATTTTAATTATATAGCAATTTTTATCGCATTTCTTACGAATTGAACCTGTGACCTACGAGTGGAGCTACAGGGACGCTAGTCCTTGTTAGCATCCGGTTTTATTATCAATTTTGACAGTCCGCTGTCAAACCATGTAAGATTTCTGTCGTTTGTAAACCAGTATATGATCAGTAAAGCAAAAACATCAAAATTGTCTCACCAGGCAGAGCATGTGGCTATTTCAAAGCTCCTCTTTACACGCGTCTATACGTTTTGCTATACATATAAATTTCTGTAAAGGCAGGGTAGACGATTGGAGAGCACTAGCTTGCTATTGCTAGCCTTATCGAAATTGCCTACCCAACCTTTAATACAGTAATGTACTAAAACATGTACTTCCCAGCTCAGCCACAGGGGGCGCCACATGACGCATCGCACCAGCGTCTCCATGCACTGATACTCACGGTATGCTTTCGTTGCTGTGGAACGTTGCTCGAAAACGTGTCTTTCAGCACCAGAGATTATCAGAGAAAGCAAACAGCTCAGACTGTGTAAATATGACACCAATTGTACAACTCTAATTTGCTCTGCTTCTAGGGCTCACCTCCAGGTGTGTTCTAACGAGAGAGCCGTGGGCTTGAATACTTTTCTTTAGGGAGAATGAACTCGTAGCGCACTCCAGGGTTTCGCCGTTGCAGGATCATCTATTTTGGGTAACAGCAACCACAAAAACGAAGCCTTTTTGTAGATCTTTTCTGGAGGTTTTCCATTTTAATGTATTCGATGTCATATCCTGACAGAAACACAGAGAGATAAAGAGAACTGAAAACAATTGTTATTATTCTTTATGCTGTTGCGGATTTTGCTGGATCATCTGTGGGTAAACAGGACGCCTGCTTCCCAATATTGGCCTGGATGATCAATAGCCCAGTTTCCATTGACAATGAATCAGCCGGAGAGGTGCTAAAGATAAGACAGAAAGAATTCGCAGGATACAGCTAAAAACAAACCCCAAATAGCAAAAACTAAACTAAAAGGATTTTGACTTTTTATTGTGAGATTTAAATTTCACATTCATGCATTTGGCAGACGACCTAAGTGACTTACAGTACATTCAAGCTATACCTCTGATCATATGCGTGTATGATGGGATTCAAACCGACAACCTTTTGCGCTGCTCACCCAATGCTCTACCAGTTGAGCTACAGGAATGCAAGCACCTTTTAAAAGCGAAACGTTTTAATGTGCGGACACCCACATGACTTAATAACTGGCTTGCACATGTATGCTACCATTTGTAATTCAGATCTGGGTATTTGTGTCTTAGGAAGATTCTGAAAGCAATTGATAGCGTGTGTTCCAGTATGTTCCAGTGAGATCTGATATATATCTGATAACTCTCATGAGCTGATGTGGATTGTGGATTATACAGTGAACATACAGTGGTGGTCCACCTGCGACAACCCCTCACATGAGCCAAACCTACACCTGTCAATCACTTGACCTGAGCCAATCAGATCATCTGTAACAAACACTAGCCGGATCTGCATTTTAATGAATGCGTTTGCTGTTCGCAGAGGTGCGCAGAAGCTCCCCCCTGGCAATTTGACTCGTGCTCATCATGTCCTCGTACCATCGGCTCAATTTCCGGTCTGAAAATTGGATTGTTATTGAACCCAAAATTGCTCAGCCTTCGTTAAGAAGCATCTATAAGCCGGTTCGCACCGATAGCTTCTACCATCCAATTCTCCTCCGCTGGCTCTCTCGCCACAATTACATGCTACAGTGACTGTAAGGACCCCGAAAGGGCAGCCGAGGCGTTCTCGAGACACCTTTGCACGCCGCGCTGTTTGCTGTGTTGTTTCAAAACAAATCATGCCCCTCGACATCTGTGGAGTGAAGGTACAGTGCGGGCAATATGTAATTGAACGGTAATGATGTTTAGACGCGGCAGCAGAAAACAGAATGTTGAGGTACACTCACGTTATAAAAATCACATATTATATAATGTGGGAATCATCAAAATGACCTTCCTTTTCCTGGTGATGTTTTTATAATCAATGTTTTGTATATGAGATATTAACTTTTATGCATTCGGTAGATGCTTTTATCCAAAGATTCTTACAGTGCATTCAAGCTACACGTTTAATCAGTATGTGCGTTCCCTGGGAATCGAACCCACAACCTTTGAGCTGCCAACACAATGCCCTTCCAGTTGAGCTACAGGAAAACAAACGCTTATACATTTAGCCAAAAAAAGCACATGAACTGCAATTATTACGTTAATTTAATATACTGTAAGTCCTTGTCTATTTGACCTTATACAAAGTATTTGGACAAGCTGCAGACTGTTTTTGAGAGGTTATCTATTCGTTATAGCAAAATGTTCTACAGTTCCTCAAATTCCTGTTTTATACGGACAAACTACAATTGCCAGTTAAACTCTGAGGCCAATTTTACTTTGTCAACGATTGTCCCATTTGTGTCTTTGTATTTCTATTATAAGGAACTGCAGGAGAGACACCTAACACAAAGTTAATACTTCAAAGAAACACAGCTGAGGAAACCATTGCTCATCCAGAGAAAGAACAACCTCTGCGGAGGATTTTTGAGTGTATCGTTCTCTCTCTAGAAGCTGAATAGAAAAACATAAACCACAATGCATCATTCCCCACAGAAGTCGCATCATTTCCGTAGTGATAATATTACTGCTCCGCGCTAGCTTGAAATCGGCCATACGTTGCACTCGGCCCCGCTCGCAGAATAAACAAATGTTTGCTTGCGCAGACAGAGTCAAAGCGCTTGCTAACACAGCAAACGCATCTGGGCATTGCGGAGATGACATCAGCAAGATGGGCTTTGTAGTCGGTGTGTGGCTGGTGTCATTACCAGCTTGTCAAATATGCTTTACAAACAACAAACAACATTACAGGGGACTTGTGAGGAAAAATCCCCCTGTAGGATATCTGGACAGCTGCCAGCCTCGTGTGGCTGTTTCCGCCAGCAGAAAGGAAAGTGTCACATCAAACCGTGATAAGGCAGCGAAAGTTTATTTGGTGTGAAATTGAAAAGGATTTAAAGTGATAGCTTCATTATAAAAAGGACAGAGTCTAACAACAAAGTGCTAAATAGTTAAAACTGGTGGCACAAAGAGTCAGAGAAATGTTTTCGTTTTTCTAGAGGCTGGCAATAGCAACCTAGCTATGAAATACGCAGAGATACGCAAATACACAGTTTGACAGGCAAGCAAGACATCCTATCATTGCATTGGGACCGAATGCGATGATTGGACGAACATTTTACGGTCCTGCACCTTCCACAGAAGATAAATAAACATATTTTAGACCACTTTACTTAGTGCTTGCTTTTAGGATGGGGAGAGATTTTTAAACAGCATAACAAAAACTGTTTTTGGAAAACATCGCCTACCCTGCCTTTAAATCAATTCAGGTTTATAGGGAAGGTAAAGAATTGTATAAAATAGCACAAAATGAGGAACATTCTCATTAATACGAAATTGGAATATAGAAGGGTTTACTCATTGAACTCAGTGAAACAGCTCGGTATCTGTAAATTTTGCGACACAAACCCGACAAATTTTTATAACTTTTGCACCTTAATGACGCCACAAACAAATACGAACAATTAACTGATAAAGTCGTCACAAACAACATAAATACACATGCAGAAGGCCATTACCAGCTATCTAGATAAGACTGCAGAAACATGGGAGTCTGCATGTTCCACAAAGCATCTTTAAACACCATTAGGCCAACATAGTTCATTCACATTATTGCCAACCAGCAATTACAATACCGCATTAACCAAAACTGTAGTATGGTGCACTGAATAAGGCATGAATCTTTAGATCAACTACAGATGTGGATTTGTGCCAAACAAGACTGCAAAAAACGTGACCTTATTTGTGGGTAAAGACCTTAACATGTCGTTTGCTTGTATTGAGTGAATAAGTTGACCTCGGGGTGGCCCTTGCGTGCCGTGAGCAGACAGGCCCGGCTTTATTAGTGAATAACTGAGGAATGCTGCACATTACTGGTACAATGGGTGGTCCTCTGTTTCTTTAAACAAAAAGCCACGACTACGAAACAAAACAGCGTGAAACGCTACCGAACAACAGCTACAGACCCCAAAACGGCAATGTGCAAATCAGCTCATTTGAGAAGGCAATACCGGTTTAAAAACTAGTCATGAAGTTACCATAGCAACAGCAGGCTATTAGCGCCGACACTCCGGCAATGTCCGGATAATAATGTCAACGTGTAGGAAAATGTTGAATTATTTTATTGATTTTCCACGTGGCGCACAGCTTGAATGAGAAAGTTTAGGAAAGGTACAAAATGACGATATATAACGAACGCCACAGCGCTGAGTTACTGCGACCCGGCCGCTCATGTCCGCCGTAATGAAAATTAAGTTGTAAAGTTATGAAGTTCAACTTTATGAAATTCAAGCTGAGAGCTTGTAAAAGAAGTCAAGGAAAGAGAAAAGAACTGCTGCCCTCTGGTGGCAAAACACAACACTTTTTTTGCTATACGCTGGGGTAATTTATTTAGGAGCGATTCCTGTTGAAACGCGTAATGTTTTGCACTAAACTGCAACACATTTAAATAAATTTGAATACATCTTCTCCTAGGAATAATAGTTAGGGAACATTCATGCTATGTTTTTTAGCACAAATTAGCATAAATATTATAATATTAAGATCAGTATCTAATTAAAACAGTCTAAGTACCTCCCTTGTAGTTTGTGAATGTCTATTTTTGAGTCAATTTTAATGTGGTGCTTTTGAAATGTAAAATAAAGACATCCCACAATTTGCCTGAGGAAAAAGCCATTGAAACAGGCCCACTGAGGTAGAGCTGTTAGTCAAGTTTGCCGGAGTCCCTCAGTTCCTCATTGGAGAATCTGTGGTCTGAGCTCCGCCCACTTCTCCTCCAGCCTCTGTTTGATTGGCTCAGGGGCAAAGATGTATCGGATGGCCCGCTGGGAGAGGCTCCACACCGCCTCCTGACTCAAGCCGAAAGTGGAAGCAGCCAACTGGTATTCCTGAGAGAGATCTGTACAGAACACCCCCTTATCATCCGTCTGATAGGGCACCAGAAAGAGAACAGACACCCAGGTGTTACATACTAGAACCTGCAGTTTTTCTTAAATACAAAAAATGAAAATTTAAAGGGGTATAAACTGTGAAATTGTGGGAGATTATTACAACCAAGACTCACACAGAGAACACATGGATGTCCTAGGTTATACCAGTACAGGAAATGATGTTCATCGTATGAAGACACCGTTTGACCTTTGACATTAGAGGTCAAACACAGCTCTGGAAATTAAACGAAGAGTTACACCGAAAACGTTCAGTTCAATATTTTGTGTAATTTCTGCATCACTAGCATCACAAAATGTAAAAACGTCAACAGTTTGAAAC
>JAZGTI010006195.1:0-23864 GCA_036877585.1 Botia kubotai | reverse complement strand
TAAACATCTTAATATACTTATACCTTATGTGTGAGCTCTGGTTAACAGGACGCATTCCGCAGATATGTTACACTTTGGTGTCCCCATTTTACGTGTTTGGTTAACTATGGTTTACATTAAAATAAACTCAACAAAAACAGCCATAAAATAGTCAGAAAACCTAATGTTTGGCTGTATCCTACATTTTGCACATAAACACAGATATGCACATAAACATACACATATACAAATAAACCCTGTTATTGCATGATTTTCCCCCATTACAAAAAAAATCTAAAAATTCTGACACACACACAAAACATGATTTGGACCCTTTGGAGGAACAACAAGTAAACAAACTGTTTCTGCAGTGGTCAAGCATGCTTTAATCGTGTTACTAATAAGTATTTGTAATAAATTATTGTAGAAAGAAAAATGTAAGGTTTTTTCAAATCATAAAAGATATACATTTGTTGTAGTTTATAAATAACTACAAGTCAACATTAGGTATATCTGTGCTCCTGCTCCTGCTCCGCCTCCTCGGTGCCACCAGAGGGAACCCTCACCAGAGAATTAACACACTACAAACTACAATTCCCATGGGCCCAGTATGCGGGGCTGATTACTTCCTGTTGGTACACCTGAAGCCAATCCAGGGGATTATTTAAACCCCGGACTCCTTGTACATAGTGCGATGTCTTGTTTTGCTTCGGCTTACATTTCAGAGCATTTATTCCAKTGTTGTTTATCTAGTTTTTGTGTTTTGGGCYGTTTCTGKATATTTCTGATTGTTTGCTGCCTGCCTTTTGACTCTGCCTTGGATTACGTTTTTGATTGTTTGCTGCCTGCCCTGAACTGTGACTGTTTACTGTTTATGATTGTTTGCCGCCTGCCCTGATCCTTTGCCTTTTTACAATTTTGCCTTCTCTCTATTACACTTTTTTTTTTTTACTTTTGCCTGTTTGACGATTCTGATTAAAAACGCTGCAAATGTATCAACACGCCTACGAGTCCTTGTTACAATATCAATTTATCTAGCTCCTAATGATTTTTACCAATTTTATCACGTATATGAACATTAAAGTTTATTAGATGTTTATTTCTAAAAAATAACACACTGCTCTTGCAGTGCATGGTTTGCTACTCACTCCTCTGCACTAACTTGGATTTTATAAAGACATTAAACCTGTGTTAAATTAATTTTTCTATTGGAAAAACATTATTAATTTTTTAATTCCAGCAAAATTTGGCTATTTCAAATGAATAGCCTTGAATAGGTTCAGAAAAGAAAACGGCTAAAATGATCTGATTACCATAACGTAGTGTTACGTCCTCGTACGTACATTATTATTTGTATTTAATTTTTTTGCATTCATGTCTGACGTTTGTTTTTGTTGCATTGCGTGATTTAAATTGTGCGCAGTCGCTCTTTCTCTCTCTCTTTCTTCTGGCAGCGCTTGATTGGGACCAGCTGCAGGAGATTGCGTTGCGAGCGGGAGCGTTTGAATGCTAGGTAGCAGAGCAGTGTACAGAGCTTCTGTTGAGAGCGCGTCGTGAAGTTCCGTCGTTTCGTCTCCTGTCCCCGGACAACTTTTTTTTTTTGGGGATGTAGTGTTGCGAATAACATTTTTGTGGAAATACGGTTGAATCTCTGTAAGAGTAAGTGTGCCGCGGAGCTCTCGCTTCCACGCGGCTATATTGATCATAATTCGTTTCCCCTGTAACTCGCTACTTATAGACTTAAGTTTGTAAGCAGCTATTCGTTGTTTGTTTTAATTATTCATTGTTCGTAATTTTTTGTTCATTTTGAAGCAAGTAGGTTGGGGATTGTCTTTTTTTTTGGGTGAACTTCGTTTTCACCTAGTTTAGGGAGTCAGGGAAGGCTGCTCCTGTATTTCTTTTGATAATTTTGTTTTGATGGGTAATTTAGTTCTAAACCCTTGGTTACTTTTCTTTTTTTTTTGGCCTTGATCCCCTTCCGAAGAGAGATGCTTACAATTCTTTGATGTTTGTAATAAACCTTTTGTGAAAACTTATGAAAAACGCTATGTCGTGGTAATTGTGAGCTGGGACAGGAGAAGGGGTGTTGTCCTCCTCAAAATTTAATTTTTTTGTACTTGTCACTGGCCCTTCCAACCTAGACTGGTGAGGTCATGACAGTAGTGGAAAAAATCAAATAAACTAGAAAAACGTCTACAAATGAAAAGGAAAATTAAGCAACTTTTATACACCAGGCTGTTCTCACTCACTCTCTCACTGACTCCACTGTATTAAAAAGGACTGACTCTTATGCTGAAAAGATTATATTTGCTAAACCCCACCTTCAGCCCTAACTCTACCACCACAAAAAAATAAGAGTTAAAAAGTTTAAAATAAGAGTTTCTTAATTTAAAAAAAATCTATTAAAATAAAACACTTTAAATGTCAACACGATATAATATTTCTCTATTTTCTTAAAGGAAAGTCACACTCATAAATATGTTTAACATGAATTTGTATAATTTAACATTTTAGGTATTACACTTCTATGAAATAACAAGAACTCCCTGTCAGGGGAAAAAAAAAATCATAGAACAAACATCCTCAAGCAAACTCAAGCTCTCAGTGGGGAACTCAGTGGGGGGATCTGATCCAGAACCCCCACCGATGACAAATTAGTGATTCATAATCTGTAACTCTGCTGTGCTGCTGTTATCAAACAAAATTCATGCCACAAAAACGATTCTGGAGTAAAAATATGAGGACAAATTAAAACCATGGTGAAAAAGTCTGAGTAAACATCTTATATAAACCAGGAACATCCTTTCAAAGTCCATTATAGCAGAAGTCCATGTAAAGATCTCCAGAGAGATGCAGAACTAATTCATTTTCCCTTTAGAAATGATAAAACAAAAAAATTATGTGTATTAGCATAGCAGACAAAAGTCAAGGGGCAATAAAATGTGCTAATAAAAACAAAAGTATTTGATTGCTTTCTGGCTGTAAAATGTTAGTGAAACTTAAGAGGTACTAACATAAAAGTCATTGCAAAAAGCTCTTGTATCATTTGTTTTCAGAAGCCACTTTCAGATTTTATATCGCTGTTATATTTTATCTAATGCTGTGACAATCAGACAAAAATCCTAATACCTTTCTCAGTCTTTTCTTTTTTCCAGATTTCAGATTCTTTGCACTTTTCATTATGGCGCGAAAGGTTTCGGTGGACATGCGTGTTGAAACTTGGATTTTAATTGGTGATAGCTTTGCTGTTACAAAAGTGGAAAATATGGTTAACAATCTCAAATAATGTGGATATTAAAAAACACTAGAATGTTCTATTGCAGTACACTGAGTGTAGCCACCTGCAGGCTCTTTAATTACTTCCTTTCAGGGGTCAGAACATCCAGCCATAAAATCTATGGGGTCCAAACAGATTACTATAGTAGCCTATTTATTAGAACTTAGCACACTAAATTTAAATTGCAAGCCAGCATTAAAATTAAACACCCCTCATTATGTGTGTTTATTTACATTATAACAGTCAGCGGTATTCAAATAAAGCTTTTTAAGGTTCAGATATAAATTCTTTTAAACAAGGACTGCCTGCATAGCAAGCAGAACCTCACACCCTGTTTGTTATATGAGGGTATAAACAGTGGTGTAAAAGGCATGGGTGCATTGATTGGAAGAGGAAGAAAGATTTTAAGCAAAGTATTACAGAATTGTGGCTGTTATAATACATTTCTAATATAAAACACATTTTGATATACTTCTGTAAATATACATATACAGTGCCTTGCAAAAGTTATTGTACTTATAAGTATAAGTACAACCACAAACTTAAATGTATTTTACACAAAGGAGCACATAATTGTGAAGTGGAACGAAAATGATATACGGTTTTCAAAATTTTAAGCAAATAAAAATCTGAAAAGTGTGGCGTGCATTTGTATTCAACCCCCTGTATTCGGGTACCCCTAAATAAAATTTAGTGCAATCAATTGCCTTCAGAAGTCACCTATTTAGTTATTAGTTATTGTAATTTAGTCTCAGTATAAATATACCTGTTCTGTGAAGGCCTCAGTGGTTTGTTAGAGAACATTAGTGAACAAACAGCATCACGAAGACCAAGAAACTCACCAGACATGTCAGGGATAAAGTTATGGAAAAGTTTAAAGCAGGGTTAGGTTATAAAAAATATCCCAAGCTTTGAACATCTCAAGGAGCACTGTTCAATCCATCATCCAAAAATGGATGCCACAACTGCAAACCTACCAAGACATGGCCGTCCACCTAAACTGACAGACCGAGCAAGGACGGCACTGGTCAGAGAAGCAGCCAAGAGGCCCATGGTCACTCTGGAGGAGCTGCAGAAATTCACAGCTCAGGTGGGAGAATCTGTCCACAGTACAACTATAAGTCTTGTAATCCACAAATCTGGCCTTTATGGAAGGGTGGCAAGAAGAAAGCCATTGTTAAAAAAGAGACATAAGAAGTCCCATTTGCAGTTTGCCACAAGCCATGTAGGGAACACAGCAAACATGTGGAATAAGGTCAGATGAGACCAAAGTTGAACTTTTTGGCCTAAACGCAAAGCGTTATGTGTGGCGGAAAAGTAACACTGCTCATCACCCTGATGACACCATCCCCACTGTGAAACATGCTGTGTGGATGCTTTTCTTCAGCAGGGACAGGAAAGCTGGTCAGAGTTGATGGGAAGATGGATGGAGCGAAATACAGGGCAATCCTGGAAGAAAACCTGTTGGAGGCTGCAAAAGACTTGAGCCTGGGAAGGAGATTCACCTTCCAGCAAGACAATGACCCTAAACATACAGCCAGAGCTACAATGGAATGGTTTGGACCAAAGAATATTCATGTGTTAGAATGGCCCAGTCAAAGTCCAGACCTAAATCCTATTGAGCATCTGTGGCAAGAGTTGAAAATTGCTGTTCACAGATGCTCCCCATCCAATCTGGCTGAGCTTGAGCTATTTTGCAAAGAATGGGCAAAAAATTCAGTCTCTAGATGTGCAAAGCTGGTAGAGACATGCAGACCCAAAAGACTTGCAGCTGTAATTGCAGCAAAAGGTGGCTCTACAAAGTATTGATGCAGGGGGTGAATACAAATACACACCACACCTTTCAATTTTTATTTGCTTAAAATTTTGAAAAACATGTATCATTTTCGTTTCACTTCACAATTATGTGCTACTTTGTGTTGGTCTATTACATAAACATTATACTTTTGCAATGCACTGTACATAACAGAATCAACATATATAATTAAAAAAATATTCTTCCATGAACTATTTAGTGAGAAACTGTAAGTAACAAACATTAAGTACTTAAACTTGAACCAGTTCTGCAGAAAAGCAATGTTATGAATTCTAAGGCCTTATGAAATGTGTCTAAAAAGAATTTGTGACAAACATGGCTACTGTAAATGTAGAAAATAAACATGATTTGATTGTGTTCAGCATTCCTGAGATCTGTATAAAGCAAACAGTGAATCAGGAAGCATCACAGTATGCTAATTTAGTGAGCCATTAAGTATTTACACTTAAAACAGCATAAAATAAGAATAAAAACATTTTGTCCATCTCAAGGTTCAGTTTTTATCATTGAGTACTGTTCAACTGACTAAGACACCATGTCATCTTATTGACAGGTATAAATGTATCAACTGGCTGCTGTTTGCCCAGTGTATTATATTTTTTACAGCTTTGGGGAGATATTGTAAATAAATTATGGCAAGGAAATTATTTTACACCCTCGCTTTTGTCTGAATTTGGACCACATATCACTAACTATAGGCCGCATACCACATATTATAATTGTTGGACCACATATGGCTTCTGCACTTAGCGTGAGCGTTACACAGAAAGCAGCTTGATTTATGAGCCAGCATTGCAATATTGTAATTACTCAGAGGGCTGCATAAATAGATTGACAGGCCAATTGAACCCCCAATGACCAAGACACTGTGGTGACAGGAAAGAAATTGGATCTAGGTACTGTTATGGTTCACCCCCACCCACAAACACAAACCATTAGAGACACATTTACATTACATTTCAAAATCCACACCTGCTTTTCTTTTTCTCAGGGCCTCTAAAAGCTCTTTCCCACCATGTTCTCCGATGTGATTCTCACCAAGGTCCAGTTCTTTCAGGCCACAGGAGAACCTAACCAGACTGACAGACAGTGTAGAGACAAATATGACACTGCAAATATGGGCCATGTTTCATTTGTTCAAAGACCATAAGGACCTTTCCACGAATAAAGCACACTTTGGTGTCCCATGGCATTCTCAAAATTCCAACAAATTCCATGTTCTTCTCTTTTGCTTAAATTTTTTAAATTACTTAATTTTCAAAACATATTTGGAACTCTATTCATGGAAAATGCTCAATTCAAATGGCAAAAAGACTATTTTAAACAAGTAAACACTTCTCTAGCATGTGAACAAAACAATTACCACAAACACGTTGAGAAAGAGTAATAGCTGTAAACAATTTCACAAATTCTAAGCAAGCGGCTTAAAATTAGCATTAAGAAAAAAAGCGTTAGGAAATCAGTCTCTCAAGGGATCATATCAAATATTTCCTAAATCATTACATTTTTGCCTGAGGTTCACCTTACAGCATGCAAACAAAACTAACAACAAGCAAGCTCATTTTTTGCATTTACACTGACAGTATTCCTGCAATATAACAGAGCTGAAATCAAATTTAGGATCATATTTAAATCTAAGCAGTAAGATTTAAATACAAGGAACCCAAATTCCAAAGTGCAGACTTGGATGCAGTCATATGACAGATGCCTTTTTCAACAGTGGGTGAGTAGATTGTTCCATTATTTTTGTTGTTTTAAAAAGCATTTCTGCACAGAGTGTGGGCTGTGCCTTTAAAACATCTATGCAAAAGTATGTGAAATGGCTACTACGATCACACACTTACAAATATTAATATATTAACACCGGACGTTACTCAACATGTTAATAGCATAGATATGTAGAGATGGTACTTCAAACTGAGCTACAGTAAATGCCATAAACTGACTGGACTTAGACCAATAACCCAAATAAGGCTATAATGTCACTATTATGCTGTGTTTTTGCTATGAATTAGATCTAATGATTGAGCTGCTTTTTGTACACCGAGTCTAAACTAAGTTGTTTATTTTGTGATTGTCCTGTATGTGAACACTGATTCACTAATGATGAAACACTCACATGCAAATGAGCTCCACAAATCTCAGTGGATTCGGCTCTTCCTGTCCCGAGTCATCAATGGAGTTATCAAACATGTGTAGCTTTTCTAGACCGGACCCGCCTTCTACATTAGAATGACTTTTGGGTTTTCCTCTTTTCTTTTTTGTCTTCTTCCCTAAATACAACATGACATCTGCAGTTAAAACAAATCTGGCATCTATTAAAAAAAATGAAAAATACATGACCACACACTGTATGCCGAGGTTCATCAGGATATGGAACAGGATAAAAAGGAGATAAAAGGGGTACACATATTTAGGCCACAAAACTAGAGCAAATAATCTGTAAGGCATGTAAATAAAAACACACACACAAAGAGGCAGAGAGACATCTGTCCCTGAAACTTCCCATTGGCTCAAAGATCAGTAGGCTGCCGTTATTGACCATGTTGAGCATGTGACAAATCAAAGACCAGCTTCCCTCAACACCACAAACCACAAGTTAAGCTGTGGCCTTATGTCAACATCATCTGTGTATGTGTTTGTGTCACTTCGTTGTCTTGTGTTTGCTAGCATGTGACCCTGACATATGGAAAGCTGGATGTTGCTCTTTCTCAGGAAACGAAGTTATTTATGCCTAGAAATGTCAGGGTTTTTTAATGTACAATTTTAAAACAAAGAAATGTTACAACTTTGACATCAAAGACACAGCATTGTTAGAATAAAGTCATAATGTTTTAAGAATATTCTCATAATGGACCTTTAACAGGTAACATTTCACTATAAGAATCCATTTGTTAAAGCTGCAATCTCTAACATTCTTGGTTAAAAATAAACAAAATCAATTTATTAAGAAAGAACATGACAGATCAGGGTTAAAAAACTGTCTCCTTACCTTACCCTGATTCACAATGGTAAATTTATAATAATAAGCTGTCTGTAATGGAATACAGACTTAACACAGAGATGTTAGTTTAACCGACAGGCGTAGTTATTGACAGGTATGAAATGGATGGCAAACAGGTAAGTACAATAGCAGATAAATGTCCAAGAGTGTATTAACAGATATCTGAATGAGGATACAAACAGTGGTAATCAAGGAGCTGGCGAAGACGCTGGAGATGATGACTCAATAGAGCACAACACACAAACAGGAGAATACAAAGGAGATCAGAGGAACATAAATAAACTTGAGCAGGTGAGCACATGGAGACATAGCCGTAGCGGAGACCAGACAATGAGGCTGTGGAGTGTGTCTGTGCTCTTATACTGCTGTTGATTGGTGTCATGTGAAGGTGATTAGAATTCAGGTGACAGTGAATGTTGCATGTGGGCGGAGCATGGTGCTTCTGTGACACTGTCATGTCTGATTTCCCACGAAACGGTGGGTCAGTTTGGCTTCAACGTGTAAATAAAAGTACCTAAAGTTACCTGCAATGTAAATGTAAATTACACCAGTAAATGTAAGTGTCAATGTTAGTTCATTGTGCAATGTTAACACATTCAACTTTTGATATTAAAAATATATATAAAGTAAATTTTGATATTACCATTAAGCTTAACATTAACGCTGTATAAGCATTGTTAATTGTTAGTTCATGCTCACTAATGTAGTAAACTAATGTTAACAAATGGAATCAGCAAAGAAATCACTGATCTTTTGGGGCATCAGCACTGAATTATCAGTAGTACACAGCAGCAGTTTTGCTATTTATTCTCATCATCTTGACTTTATTCTTAAAACAGTACTAATTTAATCTTTAATGCCAGTTGTGCGTAATGGCATTCTGCCCTGTTACATTCAAAACCACATCACATTATATACAGTCCCTGTGTTTGTGGCCTAAATAAATAAATAAATAACAATTCTGTATGACACGGATTACTGTAATTTTTCTTTTTCTGTGAGTTAAAATATTGAGCTTGGTAAGGTAAATATATGTGTAAACATAATGAAAAACTGATAAAGACAGTAAATCATCTTTTAAAAACATCTTTTAAACCATTTGTCGAAAACAGGAGGTAACAGGAGTCCTGAGTGAGTGTGTTTGGTCAGGTGGTTTATACGGAGGTTTAATAATATTTGACCCCTGGGAAAACTAAGAATCCATGGGTGGGATGTTGGTATGTGTGGGTGTTAATGTTTGGATGTTTCATAATTTATGAGGGTTCTAATAAGGTCTTTTGAGGGCCTCACAAAGTAAAAAAAACAACCATGAGCAGTACATCTCTTCACATGAAATGAATTTCATTGTCTTAAGGGTACAGAAAATAGAATTACCTTTGCGTGCTGATTTCCTGTGCTTGGAGGACTGCATATTGCTCTGTTCATCGTCTACAAGAAATGTGTGTAAATGACAGTGTTTGTGAGTAATGCCACTTTAACACAAAGGTCATATCACCGACTTTAAACTTTCAATGAATCCCATCAACTTCAGGATGAAGGATTTAATGAAGGTATTATGTTTTTGGAAGGACATGTGGTCTGTTACCACATTTTCAAAACATTACTGCTTGCATGTATCCCAGAATTCTATATACAGCTCTGAGGCTGCATTGCATTGGTTTAGAGAAACATTTGGATACTTATGGAACAGAACTTTATTAATTCTTTGAGGTTAGGACACGTTCATGGCCTCCATGATTAATTCAGGGATGATCTATGAATGATAAAGTGAATTAGGTGAAAGTACACATCTACCTATGATGGATGTGGTCCTGTTTTGAGTCTCTGCCATTTTTAGACAGTTTTCAGCCATGGGTCTTAGCAGCTCGGTGGCGCCCCAGCGCTGCAACTCATTGCCATTGATGTAGAGTTGCCTAAAAAATTTGGATTTTAATTTATTTTCATAACCCATTTTTGTAAAAGAGCATTTTTTTTTTGTTTTAAATTATTAAAAATTCAACGGGAAATACCAGTGTGGCATTTTCCATATATTAAAATGTTTAAGCATACATAAACATTGCTGTTTCTATATATTGTTACATTGATGCATATGATAAATTATTTAATATTATAATTTCTGTTAATTTACTGAAAAACAGCATGAAAAACACATTTTGGTTATTTTTAACTAAATGTTTGTTCAAAAACAATAATTGCTCTGATTTACAAAAAGCAATTTAAAATACTCTATATCATTCAGCTATAATTTACACATATATTATAGTTGTTCAAATATTTGCCTGAACCAAAGGCCAGCGTTCTTAAATAAATATGTGATGAAGCTGATGGATCCCAGCAGCCCCAACAGAGGTTCATGAATTAATTTAAAACATAAGCACAATTGTTCAGTTCATACCTCACTGAACTGTTGGTGAGGAGTGAAGCCAGCAGACTTCCGCTCCATGAACCCAAACCACAATAACACAAACTCAGGGAACGTATTTGACTGGCCCCCAAACCTCCACTGAGCAGACCTTTTAACCCCTCCTCACCCATGCTGAGAGACAGACAGAATGAAGAAGTCATTAAGAAACCATTGAAATACTTTAAAGATTACATTCAATGTACTGTGTAAAAGTGAGTTGTGAGGTGGGGAAAGACTAAAAGAGCAAATGCAAATGATCAAAGATTAGATGTTTACATATTGTAAGGAAAATGAGTAGTGCTTGCCCATGCCATAGCCATCACAATGATACTACTGTCAGAGTGTGGCTGGGTTGTGCTGAGTGGTTGGGTTAAGGATTGGTTGAAAACCATAACCTTAAATATTAACAGTAGTAAAAGCAGTGTAGTAATAGCCCTACCAAACACCACTTATAAAAATGATTAAACCACAAATCTAGAAAGGAAGATCAAGAAGGAAGAGTATATAAAAACAAAACAAAAAAACTGTCAGATCAGCAATGTAGTCTCAGAGTAGCTCTTAGAAAGGATTTCTACAGCAGTAACACAACAAGAGGTAAGAGGACTTGCTTTAGAAGTTGTATAAAGTTGTCTCATTTTTATGGTCTTTGATCTGACTGCAATTATACTTAGTTTTGCATGTGTTCATGCTTTTACACACAAGATCAGTAAATCACATGTCTACTCACCGTGTGTAGTCCAGGCAGAGTGTGGTAAGGTAGGTGCTCTTCATGGCTTTTCCGAGTCTTTCTAGACACCAGTCATTAAGTTTACAATCCAGTAGCTCTAGTGATCTGATGGGATAAACTGTCCTTCCCCCCCTCTCCAAAAGAACACACTGTCAAAACAACACAAATATTTACATTTATAAGTGGTTCTTAAGGCCCCTGTTGTCAGTATTAGACAATAGACAACAGCTGAGGGCCTTACACAGGCTATTTGACATTTCCTGTTTTAATCCTGGTGCAAAAATGACAAAGGTGCTTGCTTTTAATCTTTGAAACAGAAACTATGTGAATTATAATATAAATTAAATAACAGAATAAATACTACATTTAAAAAGTTATTTTCAAAATTATTAAATTCAAAATTTTAAGAAGAAATTGTCTGAATGCATGTTAATGCTGTTATATTCACTAGACTAAAGAATAATATCAGGAACAACGTTACATTAGCAGGCATGGCATTTTACATTGGTAAATCATTTTAATATAACTTGTTATAATAAAAAAAATTAAGGAAAACAATTAAGTTATCTTGTGACCCCTCTAAATGTTTGCTGAGGATCTCCTTGGTAGCCAATAATTTAAAGCTGAAGCTATGCTTTTTGTGCGTTAAGAGCTTTAAAAACCTCATTTATGTTTTCTAAGTGACCAGACAGGGATAAAATGCGTGAAAAACACATGGAAGTAAGGAAAATCTATCTACAGAGAAGATAAAGCCCTGTGATTGATTGCCCACATGCCTAGGGTGATTCAGGGTATGCTGGGATAGGCTCCAGCACTCCCTGTGACCCTAAGTAATATAAAAAAATGATAGGCAAAAAACGGAATATTTTAGAGACATAACAGGGGCTCTTTTAATTGGGGCTGGTTAGCACCCACCTAGCAACAGTCCTAGCAACCACTCACAACATCCTATAGCATTGTGGCCGTGTATTTGCAGAATACAACTCACCTTTTCGTCAGAAAGTGTAACAATATAGTTCATCAGTTTGTTCCATACCCTTTTTCTTGCAATTCACAATTGCAATTCTGAACAGAAAGCCCACAAAATGGCACATTTCCGACTACAATTAAAGAGATTAAAGGCTGGTTTATTCACCCACAGGCACTGGAACATTGAAAAGGAAGTCAAAGTGGCTTATTAAAATAAAAATGAAAAATATTTTTTGCCTGATGCCCAACCTCACTGTGGTATCACTGAGATCAAAGCCGTGGTGCTTGACGTGTTACAGAAAACAACTAACCATGTGTTACTACTTAGTGACTGTGAGAAAAAAAAACATCTGCTTTGTACAAATATCTATTTCAGCTTATACTGTATGAATCTCCTCTAAAACGTTGTTGTATATGTTCATTTTCTACAGAAAGAACATCTAACAGAAACACTCAACAGCATTTAAAAAAATGAAACGTTCAAGCACTTATTATCATAACCGTCGACCGGCACACGTAAATCTGCATATGTGTCACATTTATGTTAGAATAGCCTCCTCACACCTTTTATGCTCAGAACTTCAATTGCATGCTTATCCAGTGTACTGTTTTTGTTACGTCCATTGTCCGCAGGACTGGATAAAATATGGCAGTGATTTTCATGGCATCAAAGCTGTTCTGGGAGTAAATCTGTTTTAATTCGACAGACTGTTCCGATTTATAAGAGCTGAAGTGTGAACATGATGCTTTTAGAGGCGCCTGAGAATGGGTGTGTGTGGCAATTCACTTATGTGTGACACATTTAAGTGAAGGTGGGGTGTGTTGCCTGAGAAATGTGGATGGTGAAATGTAATAGGCTGATATATACACCATGTTTTGACTTTTTTAATTTTACAGCAAGCTAGTTGTTCTTCTCTTGAAAGGGTATTTACATACTAAATACCCTTTTAAAAGGTCTTGTTAAGTTTTTTTCCAAGACCTTTTGTACATTTAATACACATGTCCAAATTATATGCTTAAGATATGCTTCAATTCAGGTTGTTAAGCAGTTTTGTTTTAACAAAATAAATAATTTGTGTTTAATTGTGTGTCATTAAGTGATTTAAAATGCTACATGGTAGAATCAAAATGACAGTGTAAATACTGGTGGTTTTTAACACTTAACTTCCATTTGACCAACTGCCAGTGAAAAGTAGCTAACCCACGCGCTGGACAGAAACAAAATTGTATTAAATTCAATGGGTATATGATTTTGGAAGGGACACATACCTGTTTATACCCAAATCTACACACACAGAGGTAATCAAAAAATTTTTGCCTCCATTGAGCAAATAACCTTAACCTTTTTTAACATTTTTCACCAAAGCCTTACGTAAAACAAAGATCCTAAAGTATATGACAATGTAGGTCATGCAGGCTTCAAAATAAATGGTTAACAAAAGAAACAGGAGTTGACAGGTCTGTGTACTGTATATTTCAGTTGTTAAAAACTGTAAGCCATGTCAAATCAGAACGCTCAAGTTTATGTTGCTGCAAAAGTTACAAGCCCCTTAATGCTGGAAAAATGTGTAACCTTATAGCCGAGAGTTCTGGCAATGGCCGCTGTGTATTTCCCCTGATTTTAATTATGCTTTCCTGGGTTTGACTACCAGCCATAGCCTCCAAGGAATTGTGGTTGTAGTTGGAAATACAGACCAGTAGTTGACTGCCAGTGGCCGTTTGTTTGACTTTGTGCAACAGGCGTAAGTAGGCTTAAAAACAATTCTAAATGATTGTGTTAAATGATTATATGAACGGTAGACATTAGGAAATGTAGTGGTATCAATACACACCAGCTCAACAATGTCTTTTTGCTTGAGAGACAGATTCCATATGTGCAGTTCCTCCAAGTGTGTAAAACGCTCATCTCGTAAAGCCATTAAAAAAGGCTGAAGGCTTGGTAAAACGGCATCTGATGGCCTACAATCTGGAAACGACAGAGTAATCTACAGAAGAAAATGAGGGACAAAAGAAAACAATGAGAATGACCAGCGTACAAACATTTGCATTAACTAACTGGAAAAGAGTTTATGCACTAATGACTGAATCTCACAAATCTGTGAAGAACATGGCTAGGCCACATTTTACCCCAAAATCAAAATGATGAATAAGAAGGGACTGACAAAGAAGCAACCCACCATACACAATAACATAATGAAACAAATCCTCATTACTATAATACGAATATGTCAACATGGTTATATTTTCTTAAATAATTTTTAAACTGGAATAAAAAACCCTCCTTGAGATACATTAATCATCAACCTTTTCAACAGCCAATTCATCATTAATACCTTTTTGAGAGGTTCTTGCTTGTCCATGTGCAGGATGATGTCGTGTTGGAGAACAGTGCTGGGGTAGCTGTCAGTCTGCACACAGTGAGTCTCATATCGTCTCCAGAGCGCGCGTAGCTGCACCACTAAATCGCTGTCGGCTGCTTTGGGTTGTCCTGCCTGCGCCTTTCGCATTATACCTCTACCAACTAACGAATTTTCACAAGTTTATTAAAGACTGGTGTTAAAACTTAAAAGTGTTAACATTTCTTTCAAACGAATCTAACTAGATTTTCAGGCTGTTTAACACCATTCTTCGGAACGCATAAGTATACTGAAGCGCTTTGTCTGTTGCTATAACAACAGCAAGACGATACAATCCAAGATCCATCCACAGGCCAATCACGGCACTGAACTTGAGTTCTGGGTTTCACATTTCCCAAAAATTATGACAAAGTTTATTTTTTACCATCGACATATTATATAATGCAGTTTTGGCCGATCTTCAATTTTGTTCATTTTAGGAATGAAGCAATAATCGTATCAGTTCCGTAACACAGCCAAATATGTTTGAAAAAAGAAATTGCACAACTGCCTATTAGCTCGGCTCAATCATACGGAGGGCTAGTTTTATCAAATACAGTGACCTACTAATTAAACTATTCACAGTAGTTTAAATCTTTAAATCACAGAACACATTTGTTATAAATAAAACATAAAAACAGGTAGTTACATTCACGTGTACATATAATATTAGTATTCCAGAGCATCATATGTTCAATTTAACATATTAAAGTCATTGCAAAAATGGCTCATAAAGGCATCAAGCATAAAGTAAAGGGTATTCTAAGAAAAGGTCTAGCATCATTTATTTGCAGATGCTACTAGTTTTGACATTGTCTTTTTAATGAAATGTAATGACATTTAGACGAAATTGTCTGACCACTGTTTGAAGCTAGTGTGTGTTGTGCTATGCAACAATTGTTTTTTAGTAAACAAGCTTTTATTTTTGGTCTCCATTACAATAAACATAACTTCTAAACAGACAGTGTTTGTTTTTCTTAATAGCCTACAGAATTTTAGTTTTGCCAAATGGTTTGCATTAAACATGGGGTGATGTGGATCTCTTCAAATCTGCCTGCTGCCATAAGATGCAGTTTATAGAGCCACATTTACTAAAACCACAGAAATGATCAATACCATATAAAACTTTACAAGAGGTACATGATACAAATAAAATGAAAATTTATAATAATTTGTAATAAATTTGTTATAATAATCTGGTGAATAACCTTTTTTTGAGTCCACCACTGACAGTACCCCAGAATCACTGGGAACCAGGGTCTGGTCTTTAGAACATCTATGTAATACGTTCAGGCCAATGCATTCTGCAAAGGTCAGAATAACATGCCAAATATTTGCTACACACCCAATTTTAAATTGTGACGTTCAGGCAAAGAATATGGAAAGTAATAGAAAAAAGTCTTTGAAAAAACAAATTGGATTTCTATAGTAAATATAAATTTTTCTTGTTATGCTCAACTGCAAAGTATTTAATTTGCAAAAAAACCTTTGCAAAGTCTTGTTTTTCCACATGTGACAATTCTGAGCGTTTTTCATTGTTACTGTTTGCCTTACTGTGTATTACCTGGATTGTTTCTCGTTATTGATTTCTCGCCGCCTGCCTTGTGTTTTGATTGTTTGCTGCCTGCCCTGTATTATTGGACTGTTTACAGCTTTTGATTGTTTGCTGCCTGCCCTGTATTATTGGACTGTTTACCGCTTTTGATTGTTTGCTGCCTGCCCTGACCCACACCTGTGTTTTTGATTACGATTTTGTCTTTGCCTACGCTGTGTTTGATTACAGTTGTTTACGTTGCCTGCTGACCTTGATATTAAACTGTGCTGCAGATGGATCCCTTTAATCTGAGTTTGTCTGAGTCATCATTACAGAAGACTTTGCCACCACACGATTCAGCGGCACTCCTGCAGATGTCATCTAAACTAACAGTACAGGCATCTCAGTTAGCCCTTCACCAGCATCAGCTAACTCGTCTCACTACGCTTACCGAGGAGTTGCTGAAGGCAGTCCAAGGTGCATGCCTCATGCCACAGGATCCAGCCTTGTCCGCTAGCACACCACCGTTGTCATTCCACCCAAGCATCTCAGGTCCGGTAAGCCCACGTCTAGCCTTCCCGGAAAAGTTTCATGGTTCACCCGCAAAATGTATGGGGTTCCTGCTTTAATGCTCTTTATTCATTAATTAACAGCCTGCTTTGTATCCTACCGATGTTAGTAGAATTGCATTTATGTGTTCCCTGCTCACCGAAAAGGCGCTAGATTGGGCCACAGTGGTGTGGAGGCTGGATGGGTCTGTGTTTCCCTCGTTTGACATATTTTTGCAATGTTTGAGCTCTTATTGACTCTGGGGCAGCGGGAAATTTCTTGTCAAACAAGATTGCTCAAAAGTATCATCTACATTTATCTCTCTCTGATTGTCCTTTAACAGTGGAGGCACTAGATGGCCGACCTCTAGGAGACCACAGAGTAACTCAGTTAACCAAACCAATTAAGCTGACAGTTGGCATCCTCCATTCGGAGGAGATTCAATTCTATGTTATACCTTCACCTCACCATTCCCTAGTTCTACCCTGGCTCAGACAACAGGAACCCACCATCTCCTGGACAGATGGAGAGCTTCTTCAATGGGAACCTTCCTGTTATCACAATTGCCTACAAACTGTCACCTCTCCAAGCCATACTTCGACACCTAAGACCCCTATCCAAGCCACAAATAACCCTATACCAGTAGTGTATCAGGAATATATGGTGGTGTTTAGCAAGAAGAAGGCTACTCAACTCCCTCCTCATCGCTCTGTAGATTGTGCTATCGAGCTTGTGCCTGGTGCTGTTCCCCCTAAGGGACGCATCTTTCCCTTATCTCAACCAAATCCAAAGCCATGAAAAGCTACATTAAAGAGGAACTCAAGAAAGGCTACATTTTACCTTCAAACTCCCCGGCTTCGGCTGGTTTCTTCTTTGTTAAAAAGAAAGGCCTTGTGTAAGAGTATAAGTATAAGAGCTTTTATAAGAGAGGCCTTGTATAGATTACCACACTCTTAACGATTTGATTTGATTTGAGAGGCCTTGTACAGATTACCACGCTCTTAACAATATTACTGTAAAATTTCGATACCTGCTTCCCTCAGTGCCCGCCACTCTGGAACAACTCAGACAAGCTAGAATCTACACCAAACTCGACCTCCGCAGTGCATACAATCTAGTCAGGAACAAAGAAGGGGATGAGTGGAAAACTGCCTTTTCCACCACCTCAGGTCATTATGAGTATTTAGTAATGCTTTTTGGTTTAGCCAACACCCCATCATTATTTCAATCATTTATGAATGATGTGTTTAGAGACATGCTCGACAAAGGGTGATTGTGTAAATTGACTACATTTTAATCTATTCCAAAACCATAGACAAGCACATTCAGCATGTTAGAGCAGTACTAAAACATCTCCTTGGAGTATCAACTCTATGTAAAACAAGAGAAATGCAAAATTTAATCAATCACACACTACATTTCTAGGCTACATTATTAGTAAGGAAGTTGTGGAAAATAAGGTAGAGGCTGTAGCCAAATGGCCGCAACCAGAGATTTCTAGGCTTTGCTAATTTTTACTGACGTTTTATCCGAGATCTTAGTTCCATCGCTTCCCTGCTTGACCAAACAAACCTCCAGTAGATTAAAATGGTCCCCCTAAGCCAAAGTAGTCTTTCAAGAGTTGAAAAGACGATTCACTTCGGCCCCCATTTTAAAACACCCCGATCCTGAATTACCCTTCGTAGTCGAGGTTGACGCCTCCAACACAGGGGTGGGCACCATTCTATCTCAAGTCACGGTGACCCTCCAAAATAACATCCTTGTGCCTTTTTTCCTGCAAATTATCCTGCCGAACGCAACTATGATGTGGGGAACCATGAATAACTGGCTATGAAGTTAGCCTTGGAGGAATGGAGGCACTGGCTTAAGGGAGCCACCCATCCGTTCACTATTTTAACCGATCATAACAATCTTGAAAATCTTCATTTGGCCAAGAGAATTAATCCTCGTCAGGTTAGATGGGCTTTGTTTTTCACAAGATTTCAATTCTCAGTGACATATCACCCCGGTTCTAAGAACACTAAGGCTGACTCACTTTCTCTGCAATCTGATGAACTCCCCACCCTGCCTAGTCAAGATCCCATTCCTGACACACTACTTGTGGCACCAGTTTTGTGGGACATCTTCACTGAAATCAACTCAGCCAACTGTCAGACCCCTCCCCCAGTTACCTGCCCACCCAATCAATTCTTTGTACCTGAATCTTTCCGTAGACGCCTTTTAGCCTTAGTCCATGACTCCACCAGTTCTGGTCACCCTGGGAACCTCTGCCAACACCCCAACGGCCATGGTCACACATTGTGATAGACTTTATCACCCACCTCCCCACTTCACAAGGTAACACTACCATCCTTACTATAATTGATAGATTCTCCAAGGCTTGACAGAGGCCCTCAGAGGCCCTCAAGAACTCTTTGGTGAAACCATCTACTGGACTTACCCCTTTTAAGTGCATATTGGGTTTCCAACCTCCTCCTCAACCTCCTCGGTCCGGCGAACCCACCAAACTCCCTTCAGTCACCGGGTGGCTTCAGAGAAGTAAGGAGGTATGGGACCGAGCCAACACACATTTGCTGCATGCTGTAAGGAGACAAACTGCCCAGGCTAACACTCACTGCAGATCTGGTCCAAGCTATTTGGGTCAATGGGTCTGGCTGTCAACCAGGGATCTCCGTCTTTGGCTCCCATGCATAAAACTCAGTCCTCAGTCAGTATCTATAGAGTGCAATCAAAAATAATATTAATGGTGAGATGGTGAGCTTTTATGTTAAAATCTGTCCTATAGGCAAGAATGGCTACAATAAGCCTTTGGTAGCCTGAAAAATGTAAATGCTGTGGTGCTATCAAAACATTGATCAATTTGTTAAAGTTACTGTTAATCTGTCAATGAAGGAAGACAGTATTCTGTTTGGTTCCACTAAAGGTTTGGAAATTATACATTTGAAAAACCTTTAAAACCCTTAAAAAATATTATCACAAACAATCTATTTACTTTACTGGTAAACAAATGTGGCTACCCTGTTATAGTCTTTAGAATAAACCAAATACAAAGTTTTACTCTGATTCATCACAGTAGACTTTATTTGTACTTTGAAAACACTGCTTTATTGTTTTGAGTCTAAGCTGTTCTGGGAGGTTGTTATGGCATTGGTAAACAGACAGACTAACAGAAAGATAGAACAGAAGGGTTGTTATATTGCTGTTATGTATGTAAAGGGGTTTATAAAAAGGATGCAGGAGAGGGATTTCACACCAACACTGACAGAAAGCAAAAGAAAGAAAATGAATAACACAGATTGTGTTAATAGAGCACTTTTGTGCTTGTTTTAGGAAGTTTCAAGCACTGTAGCATTTTGCTTTTGACCTTTTAAGGTTAGGATGACGTCTGTCTTCTGCAAAAATGGAAGAAAAGTTTATGTTACTTTTCGTTGTATTATTAACATAGCAACAATCTTGCAGAAACTGGCAGCAGCAGCTCAATGTGACCCTTACTGATCTCTGCTTACTTGAATTGATCTCTGCTTAAATTTCCAAATTGCCCTCCAGTGGACAAACCTGGAACTACTCAAAAAATCCCTTTTGATTTTGGTCATTCGTGTGAAGAAGATTTTGTTTATAGTGTTTAGAATGTTAGAAGTATAACCAATTTATGTAATTATCAACAGTTTTTAACAAATAGTGTCCCTGTCGCTCAATTCGTAGAGCATTGCTGTAGCAGCGCAAAGGTTGTGGTAAGCAAAAATTTGAACAACATCAGTAGTGAACTTATTCCTTCCATTATTTTTTATATGATATTATTCTTTTTAATTTTATGTATAAGGTTAATGTTACGGAAGAGGCTCCCGCTCCGCTTCCTCCATGCCACCAGAGGGAGCCCTCGCCTGAATATTGAAACCTCCCGAACTACTTTTCCCATGGACCCACGCACCACTTCCTGTTTGTCACATGGACCTCGCTAGTAGGACTATATAAATGCCAATGCTCTAGTGATTCTTTGCGATGTCTTGTATTGCCTCTTCAGCGTACATTTCAGACCGTTTATTCCCTGTTGTCTTACCTGGTTACGTTTGGACTGATTCTGGTTATTCTGATTGTTTGCTGCCTAACTTTTAACCACGTTTTGGATTACGGTTTTGGATTGTTTGCCTGCCCTGGACTGTGTTTGTTTAACACTCATGATTGTTTGCCACCTGCCTCGATCCACGGCTGATATATCGTTTGAGATTTTGCCTTGCCTTCTATATTGTTGTCTGCTGGTATTTTTGACCCCTACCTGTTTTGTACTTCGATTAAAGAAGCTGCACATGGATCCTCATGCTTCCGCGTCTTTGTTACAGAAGACATCGCCACCTCATGATCCAGCAGCCATTTAACAGCTATCCACCAAGCTATCTGCTTAAGCAGCCCAGCTGTCTCTTTACCAGCATCAGCTCACTCGGTTAACAACACTGACGAGCTCGTATGAGCACTACAGGGAGCTCGTGTTTTCCCGTCTGCATACCATGGCAGCTACCCCACCTGCACCCAGCCAGCCGGTTACCACCACTTACTCCGATCAGCCCGAGACATGCCTTCCCCGAGAAATACGATGGCAATCCTTCACGGTGTAAGGGGTTTTTATTACAATGTTCACTGTTTGTTTTCCCAACAGCCTGCTCTCGAACAGCCAAATGGGGCATCTTAGAGCAACCTGCTCAGTCCGACCCAAGCCTGATCAAACTCTGGTGAGTCTAGCCTCTACTACTAATCAAATTAGCAATGTTATACATTTACCCATAGCTGTAACCTTCTCTTGAAATAGAATTGTTACCTCCGCTCTAGTAGACTCAGTGGCAGCAGCCAACATTATCTCCATAGAATTCACCACTGGTAGGATGGGAGGAGCAACAGACAGAAATCGTACAACTACAAATAGGCGTGCTCCACTCCAAAAATCTCCAACTTTACGCCATATCCTCACCCACACACACTATCGTTCTGGGTCTGCCTTGGTTACGACTACACGAGCCCTTCATATCCTGAAGCGAGGGTCAGATCTTTGGCTGGGGTGTAAATTGCCATAATCAATGCTTACAGAAAGTCATTCCTATTTCCCCATCTGCAGTTAACTCCGACCTCCCTTATAAACCTCTTAGTAATGTTCCTTCCGAGTACTCTGATCTAGCTATTGTGTTTATTAAAACTAAAGCCTCCCAATTGCCTCCCCATCGTTTCACAGACTGCGCTATAGACCTTAAGACCAATGGTTACCTCCCAAAGGCCGAATATTTCCCCTATCGCAACCTGAATCTGCAGCTATGCACAGATATATCGATGAGGAACTAGCCAAGGGCTTCATCCGTCCATCTAATTCCCCTGCTTCAGCAGGCTTCTTCTTCGTTAAGAAGAAAGATGGAGGATTAAGACCATGTATAGACTACCGTAACTTGAATGATGTAACCATCAAATTCCGCTATCCGCTTCCACTCATTCCCATCGCCCTGGAACAGCTCCGTAGTGCCAGATATTTCAACAAGCTTGATCTCAGGAACGCCTATAATTTAATTCGTATTCGAGAGGGGGATGAGTGGAGGATGGCATTCTCTACCGCATCCGGACATTATGAGTACTTAATCATGCTCTTTGGTTTAGCAAATAGCCCTTTGGTTTGCCAGTCCTTCATGAATGACATTTTCTGTGATATGCTTAAAAAATGGGCCATAGTTTATATTGACGACATTCTGATCTATTCAGAGTCCTTGGAGGAACATAAGAGACGTGCGCCTGGTCCGTCAACGCCTCATAGATAATAATTTATACGTCAAGGGATAGAAGTGTGAATTCCACAGTACCAGCACAACCTTTCTAGGTTACGTTATCAATCAGAAAGTAGTGGCCATGGATGACAAAAAGGTCCGAGCAGTCACGGAATGGCCCCTCCCCAAAATGGTAAAAGAATTACAGCATTTCCTGGGGTTCTCTAATTTCTATTGCAGATTCATCTGCATCAGCTCCGTAGCCGCCCCCCTTACATCCCTTGTAAAACACCATTCAGGCTATCTAGTATGGAACGATTTGGCTACCAGGGCTTTCTCAGAACTCAAATCACGTTTTACCACAGCCCCGATACTCCGCCATCCAGACCCTGATCTTCCCTTTATCGTCGAAGTAGACGCCTCTAATCATGGTGTTGTCTCAACGGCATGGCTCCCCTCCTAAAATGTTCCTATGCGACTTCTACTCACACAAACTCTCTCCTGCAGAACAGAACTATGATGTAGGAAATCGTGAACTACTGGCAATTAAATTAGCTTTAGAGCAATGACGTCATTGGCTCGAGGGAGCTGCACACCCATTCACGGTCATTACTGATCACAAGAATTTAGAATATATTCAAACCGGCAAAACGTCTTAAGCCTCGTCAGGCCCATTGGTCTTTGTTTTTACTCATTTTGATTTTTCAGTTACCTACCTGCTCTAAGAATGTCAAGGCAGACGCCCTGTCCAGGCAATCAGAACCCGTACCTAAGCTAGAATCCCCCGAACTGATAATTCCTGAGAGAATCTTACTAGCCCCAGTCCAGTGGGACCAGTGGGAGATCCAACATGCAAACGATTCTCCACGATTCTCATGATTGTTTGCCGCCTGCCTCGACCCACACCTGATATATCGTTTTGCCTGGCCTTCTATACTGTTGTCTGCTGGTATTTTGACCCCTGTCTGTTTTGTACTTCAATTAAAGGACGCTGCACACGGATCCTTATGCTTCTGCGTCTTCGTTACAGTTATAATCAGAAATCTGATTTAAGATGTTATGTCAGTGACTTGGCAGTACATGGATTATGTTAATGCACTAGAAGAAAAATAATGAAGTATAGCATGTAAGAACAAAAACAAATGAATTATGGCAAGAGTTAGTGTAGCCGATTGAATGTAATGGCCTTGTTATGTATAGAATTTAAGCTTCTTTGACAATTAAATTCAACAACAGGTCATTTTTCTCTCTCTGGATCCACCTGCAAGCAAGTAGACGAATGAGTTAAACTGCAGGCTGCCAGAAATGTGACTTATTAATTTTTTTGCTACACACTTAACACTGTAACTAATTCAGATAGGCCTGCAACAAAACAACACTTCACATGATGTTTGTTTAATAGCAGTTATTGGGTTACTTCCATATGCATAGAGAGAGAGAGACAGAACAAGATACTTTTGAAAATCAAATTTTC
>JAZGTI010006194.1:0-23870 GCA_036877585.1 Botia kubotai | reverse complement strand
AATGACCAGGTCTGTCAAACTCCAAAAAGGACAAAAATCTTATTATAAAAACACAATAAAAAAAGTCAAATAATCAAAAAGTCATCAATGACTAATAATTTACCCCTCTGCTGTATCAGATATCAAATATGCAGTTTGAGCACAAGTCATATGAAGTACAGTTATATTGCTTTCTTGGTATAACGTCTTATATTTAGGTTTGTTCTTTACACAAACCTACAGCATGGCTTCTGAAGACTTGAAATACAGTGCCCGTGTCAGATGGAACTTTTCATTTTCGGGTGAACTGTTCCTTTAACTGTGTGAAATCTCTTGAGATGATATCAGAAACAGTCAGCCACCTGCAGCTCCCGGGGGCACAGCTGAACTAATTTATACATCACAGGCTAAATGCCGTTACATTGCACAGTGTCAGCTCTGTTTATGATTCATAGATATGAATCAGTGTTCGGTTTGAATAATGTGGAGTGTTTTTTAGAATGTGGTGGTGTGATTGTTATCATTATTAACACATGCAGCGGAGTGTTTAAGTGGAGCTGTTGTCATGGATTTCGGAGCTCTGTGAAGTATGCTACGTAAACTGCGCTAACACTGCATTGCAATGGAATTAAACAGTTATTTTTCTTCAAATTAAAGACAAAATATTAAACAAATGATTTTATATATATATATATAATATGATTTTTTTTATTATTATAAATTATAATAACATAAAATGTATCAGTTTCAGTAATAAGGAAAATTTGTCCCTCTCATCTTTTAATGACAACATGCACTTTGGTATTCACAAGTTCAATTGTTTAATTATTTTGCTTTTAAATGTGGTCTCAGATTTACGTACCTCACGGTATATATAATACGTCATATTTTATATAATATATTTATCATTTTTGTAATGTACAATTTAAGCAGGACAAAAACATACATCTCCAAAAAGTGACAATTGCACCAATCAAACTGTACAATAACAGTAACACTCATTACAACACCTATTCTTCTAAGCACACTTACTACAATCCCACCCAGAATATACCCACGATCCCCCACTGCAATGGTGCACTTTTATTATAATTTTTGAATACATCTACATGTTTTGTGATTCACATTTGCAATAAAACTAAATTGGCAGACTGTGTGCGCTGAGGCACAAAAAGGCGTCCACGGATTTGGCAACTGTATATACACTCCCAGCAGTTGGCACATTTTGTTGGAAGCCACAGGACTTTTCCTAAACTGCTTAAAGTCACTTGTCATTTGTTGTAGCTAATAAAGTTTAAAGGGGCTGTGAGTTATAACAACTTTCAAAGTTTAATTTCCATTAGACATTCATTTCTGACTGTTTTTTAAACCAGGCACTCCTTCCCTGCCAAAGTGGGTCTTCTATCGCACAGGGGTTACTTACAGGATTTTACAGGGTTTATACTAGCTCATGTTGTAAGGGAAAAGATCAAATCTCACCAAATGCATCTTTAAGAGTCAATGGCTATGTTTGGAATAGCATGCTACCCTGTACTGTGAATCATACCCAAATTGTCTGTATGCATAGAATACCCAGATGACTTACTATATTGACCAAGATATACAGTATACAACAAACCACTTTGAAATACTGTATCCCACAATGCAATGTGCTCACCCTGACGTTCCTTTTCCTCTCATAACAATAGTTATAATGTGCCACCACTTTTGCCACCAACTTGCAACTTAGTGAACTGTGTAAAATGTTTAGCATTGTATTGCATACTGTGTAGCCATATTCTATTCTAAACATAGCCATTCAGCTCTTACCTGGTCAACAAAATGGTCCTATGGAAATGTGTCATACTGCTTCTATACCATCACAAAAGTGGCCTGTCCAATCTGCATATCTATTCAAAACATCAAACAACACCTTAAAAGCAAGATAATATAGAAAATGGCCACTTAAACAATGATACCAACCAAACACAAATGACTGTTTTCCTCAGTTTGGACTTTTCACATATTTTATGCCTCTGGGCTATGAAATCAACAGTATTCTGTTATCTAGTGTATTCAAGCAACACATTTACAAGAAAAAATGTTCAGTAAACTAAGGCATTAAAAGTATTTTTTATACATTCTCCAGTGCTGTCTGTCTCCATTAATCCGTGTCTTAATGTTTGGTCTAGTTCTTTCACGTGATGCTTTGCTTTGAGACCACTGTGTCCTTTTTGAAAAGATGTTTCTATGAATCACTTTTTGTATGAAACCGAGATTTTTCAGTAAGCGGATTCATGTATTTTTCCCCATGAATAGTCAGAGGTTTAGTCTAGCCTAAATCTCAACCTCAGGAGCGACAACAGAGCAGTTTGTGAAAGACATTTCTGAACTCCACATTGAAGGCGGTGTAGATGATGGGGTTGACGGCGCTGTTGACGTAACCGAGCCACGTGACCACACTGATCAGCGTTGGTCCGATGTCACATGACTCGCAAAGCACCTTAGTCACATGGACAACAAAGAAGGGAGTCCAGCAAGCCAGAAAAACCCCTGGGGATGAGAAGGCCAGGTTTAGAACTTCATATATTTTCTTCTCTTTCTTGTATATATTTATACTTCCTGATCTACATTGATCATTTTTTCTAATTTAACCTTCTGAGGTGCATGACTGAATACACTTACAGTCTTAGCACACCAACGACCCACCCACAGTCCATATCTAACCTTTTAATGGATACAGTACTGCACATAAAATACTAAAGACTTTCCCAATCTTGTAAATCCTAATCTGATTGGCTGATTTCTATTGTATTTTTTTGGAGTATGTTTTCTGCAATATAACAATATAAACTGTGTTTAATCAATTTACATGCCAGCCAGGCATCTCTTACTGTCTAAGTGGATGGTTCTTGGCCAGTTTACATCACAAAAAGCATCAGATTTTAGCTATAGTCAAAGGTCTGGCTACACAAGACAAAGAAGACATCAGTTAGCAAAAGAGCAAACCATTTCCGGTCCAATGTGTCTCTTTTATTCATACTAGACACTTCAATAATAGTGTCAGTCTCCCTTTCATTCAGCTTTTGTAATTCTTCATTTACGTTGTTGTATTGCACCACACTCATACTGGGATTTCACTGTGTATAAGATACTGGAAACCATGGCGACAATATGCTCACAATCACAGCACTTTCATCGCCCTGGAAACATCCATATATATTTTTTGATCTAGAGGATGTCTCGAAGAAAAGCAATTCTCATGTTAATAATCCGAGAGCAGCAGGTGTCACACCAAAGCAAAGAAAGTTTTTTATGTTTCTGTGCATGACATTTTAGCTCTGTTTCTCATCATGGTCGACCACCTGACGGCTGTAATTGAGTTTTCTTCTAATGCATTTACTCATAACTTGACAAATTATTTTCATATAAATGAACATTTTACAAGGTTAAATATAATACTTGACCATATTAGTAAGTGGCTACATTTGTTGCCACACACACGTTTTCATTTAATATGTACTTAAATATTCCTGTTTCTCTGGTTTCTACGTTTAAAACTTCTGATTTTAGCTCAGCACACTCAAAACTTCCCTGGTCAACCAGCTTCACCACAAAGACAATGTGGGTTGACCAGCAGTTTTTGTTGGTGAATAGCATAGCTATAGTATTTCACAATCACCTAGACTAGCACCACACTACTTTTAACCAGAATAAACCAGCCTGTTAATTTATGCTGCTCTGGGCATGTTTTAAAACGTGTGACTACAAATAATACAGTACATTGTAAACATAAATATGAATGTGAAATAAATGTTAACGAAGTGATATACATACCCACAACCACCGGCAGAACCTTCATCGCTTTTTGCTCTCGTCCGCTCACCCTGTTGTTCTTGCTGTGGCGTTGTCCCGGCTGATGGTTCTTCCCCACACCGTTCTCCCGTCCGCTTTCATCCTCTGTGTGTCTTTCAGGGTTCTCAGCATCCGATATACTGTCCATTTGGGTGGTCATGGGGTCAGTTTCTGCAGCTGGCGTCTGGCCCTCCACATGCTCTTCTGTGGTAAGGGTAACCGGGCTGGTTGAGGAGACTGGAGTAGTTGGAGTAGGAGACAGAGATGTAGGACTGAGACCTCCAGGCATAAGGTACACCACCTTCTCCCTCACTCCGCCCTTGTCTTTCTGAAGAGCAGCTCCCAGTCGCAAAGACAGGCTACTACGCCCCCTGGGGCCTCGGTGGAGGTGTGACCGGCTACGACCGGAGCTCCATCGCTTTAGTCCCCTGAACATCCAGTAGTACAGAAGAAGCATGACAGGGCAGGGGACGAAGAAGGAGCAGATGGAGGAGTAGACAACAAACTGGTTGTCCTCCAGCTTGCACACATGAGGGTCCCTGTTGGGCACCTGGTTTAAGCCAAATATGACAGGACTGGCCACAACCAGGGACAGTACCCAGGTGGCTGTGATCAAAGCAAGCTGACGAACACTAAACTGGTTCCTGTTGTACTTTAGAGGAACCACTACCGCTATGTACCTGCAAAAGAACAGCAGAGAGGGTGTTTTGCTTAGACCTGCTTAACCTTAAGTTCCTCCGATGTTAACTGGGGACCAAAGACCCCAATAATGTGTATTTTCCTCTTATTTTCCCTTTAAAAAAAGTTCCCATGACCTTTTGGTTCTCAAAAACCATATATATGTATATAAAACCATATATATACCATATATAAAGGGATCTTGTTTCCCTTTATTCCATCTTGTTTCAGTTTACTCCTGAAAGCTCTTAATGCAAACAAACATGATGTTGTGACAGTGACCTGCTGAGACAACGGAAGATTCGAGTGCAATCATTTTAAACTGCATGAGACCTCATAAGTCTGATTCATCCTTTTAATTATCTACATCCTTGCGAACGCAAGCCTTTGTTTTTATCTTGAGAGACAGGCTGGCTTTGTTTTGGTGTATGCTTGAAAGACAGGGTGACCCCGCTTTGCCTCGGTCTGGGACCTCTTGAAGTTGTTTTATATTGTTTACGTGACGTGGCGCCGCTTGCTGCACTGTGTAATTAATGAAATTCAGCTCCACATCGTGCAGCACCACAAACGGGAGCTGCGGTTTTATTAGCATCCCACTGGATCACCAATCACAGAGAACCACTGTGAGAGCCGCTAATGATTAGAAGTTAGTTAAAAGGTTCCCTACAAGAAACCTCAGTCTAATTAGATACGTTTGGGCTAAAGTATGACATCACTGCAGCTGACTTAATGACTTGTCTTTGAAAGCACTTAATATGTATATACAGTATGTATGTACTGTATATATATATATGATATATCGTCAATATATCTGAAATTAAACAGCTTCAGCCAGCCTAAACTAGTTTCCTGGTCCTATCAAGTTTAAGCTAGCCTGTCTCAAGCCTGTTTCCCAACCTAAAACCTGTAAACACTGGTTCATCTGGTTAGCTGTTTCCTAGCCTGATCAGCAGACAAGTGTCCAAAACCCTTATAAAACCAGCAAACTGGATGAACCTGAACAGGCTGAGAAACCTGCCAGAACCAGTAAACCAGATCAATCTTTTCACATTCCTCAGTGATGGACATATATATAATATACCTTTCAAATGGACATAAACATCTTTCCAAACCTTTTTAACTTGTTTTTATGTTTTTAGGATGTGTGGCTGTCTGCATGTTTTTGCAGTGGGTTTGTGAGGATGGTTCATGTTTCCAACACAAAAGTTTGAGGTATTTTGTTTTAACAGACAGCGGTTGAGAGTGTGCAGGTGTGCGGGGGGTGTGTGTGTCTCACCTGTCCACACTAATTGCGCATAGATTCAAAATAGAGGCAGTGCACAGCATCACGTCCATAGTCATTAGGGCATCACAGATGTACATACTTAGCGTCCACATGCCTCCCAAGAACTAGAATGCACACATATAACAGAAAGACAGGGTGAGACAAGATACAAGGCAAAATCCAAAGTGGTGATCCTTAATGATCTTGACTATAATGATTCTTTTGAGTCAGATTAGTTGAACCAGAACAAAACCAGATGTAATTCTGTTTACTCTTTAATAATCAGTCCAAAAAGTGTTTGAATCAACAGCGATACATAAATAAAGATATATCTTCTTGACTTTTTTTTATAAGTCAAGAATCAATGAGTAAGCTAAAAACAACAGCATGTGTTACTATAAGTAACACGTAAGTTACTATAATAAATATAAATATGTTTACGACTTGATTTCTATTAGGAACACATACAAAACAAAGTTTCTATTAATAACTAGTGTTTTTTAAAACTGTTTAAGCCAGGAGATATAAATGAATTTTAGTGGTGTCCATTGTAAATGCAAACTGACAAAAACAGAAATGACTTCTTATCACCTTACAAGGTCACATCCAAGGGTGCAGTTGTTATCTTATGTCATTATCTTAGTGTTAATGGAAGCAGATGGTAGGTGTTTATCACTCCTGGCTTTAAATTGATTAAAAATTAAAGTTTGCATTTATTCCGAGCATAAACCATATAGTCTCTTAGGGAAATGACTCACTGAAATACATCAGTATTCATTTCACAGTCATACAAACTTCAAGGGTAGCAAACAACACTAATGAGATTCATGAGAACTTTGGGAACTTTGGAAATCTTTTACATAAGAAACGTTTTTTAGTCATGAGGTGGTGTGGTGAAGTTAATGTCAATGTAAAATCAAATTTAGTTTAGATCTAGACAAATAATCCAAAGGTTGTAAGTTCACACTTCAAAATGGATGGTCCATGGATCTCGATTTTGCCCTTGAGCAAGGCACTTAACCCCAATTGCTCCAGGGAGACTGTCTGTATAATAAATGTACTGTAATTTGCTTTTAATAAACATCAGCTAAGCATTCTAAATAGATTCCTCTAGCTCAATGGTTAGTGTGTGGCGCTTGCAACACCAAAGTCAAAGGTTTGATTCTTGGGAAACACAGAAACTGATAGAATATATACTTAAATTTTTTACTTTAATCAACTGTAGCTCACAATGAACAAAAATGTTAGCCAAATGCAAAAAAAATAGCAAATTAGAGAGATACTAACTCAAACTATTTACAGACTCTCACACACAAAATTCATCTGTGTTCACCTCAGAGTAGACATAAAGAGGAAGGACCAGCACAGCCAGCAGCAGGTCGGCCACAGCCAAGCTGACGATGAAGTAGTTTGTTGCTGTTTTGAGGGACCTTTCTGTTAGCACACTAAGACACACTAGGACATTCCCCAAGATGATGATAAGAATGAGAGGAACGCCACATATCAAGGCGAAATAGTTGTAACCCTCATGGGCCGTCTGTGGGTCTGCACTGGGTGTCACATTGACCATGGTGCCCCAAATTTCTGCTGACAACCCAAGTTCAACATCTGTGAAGGACATTGAGTAATTAGAGAGAAAAGATTAAACAAACAATGCAGATTGTTTATGAAGATGAATAGGGCTTTGTGTATGAAATTTATGCTAATATATGTGTTTGTGTTTCTGCCCATATGTTAGGACACAATGAGACTAAATGTGAGTAAATGTGAATGAGTGATCTTAAATAAAAGTCATTTGTATGCATGTTTTGTGACTTCATATTGGATATGGGTGTTTTTTTTGGCGGTAACAGATTCTGTTCACATGACTTATTTGTTTCATGTTTTTATGTATTTGTCTGTTGTGTGTCATGTTATATTTTCACTGTGTTCATATTGCGTACACACAATGTGTCTCATTGGTGTATCAAAAGTGAGTGTTCCCAGCTTACAGTAAATGTTCTCAGAACATTAGCTAATGTTCACTAAAAGTTCTTTTAAAGTTATCATAAAACATTCTTGCAGTAAAGTTAGTAGAACTTTAACATTATATATCAATAAAGTTATTCATAAGTTGTTAGTGTAACATTTAAAAAAATACAGAATAAAAAAAAATGTTTGAATATAACCAAGCTATAATATCAACACAACGTCTAAAAATTGGACTTGATACATAATGGAAACATTAGGGAAACGTTCTTAAAACCTAAAAATGTTGGCTGGATTATAGTTATGTTTCTCCTTCTCCATCTCATTCACACTCTGGCCTAAGTTTTACACGTCTAGTCAAAGTTCATACCTTGAAAATGTCACAAACAAAGAGTTTTGTAGATGTTTGTACAGTATATAGCGTTGTCCGACGTCAGTGTGAGCTGTAGTCACGTTCTCAAGGTGAGCGTGAGTTTTTCCGTTGAGGTGCACGGCAGCCATGTTTAAAAAGTTGTCACTTCATTCGTACCTTCTGATGTGGCTGGTGAAGAAAAAGGTGATAATTGAATTTCCTCTCTATGCTTTATATAGGCATAATCATAAATGCATGTATGACTGGCGTAATAATCAAGTTAGGATTGAAAGGATTGACTTTTTCTAGAAAGCGTTTGACTTAAGATTAAAGAAGCCTTCAGATTTCATCATTTGTTTATAATGCTGTGCATACAGTACTTACATGAAATCACCTTTTTTTGACATTTCAATAAATTAAGAATAAGCACAGAATATAGTTTTTTATATTAGACTTTATATGCCTCGATATGTCTGCTTCGACAGATGCAGGTTTGATAGCTTGTTTAATAGCTAATGCTATCCTTGTACCATTGTGAAATTAGTAATTGAAGTAAAGCCATATTTTTAGAATGATAGCAAGTGCTTATCATAATTCACATTTATTATGGCACCAGTAGTTTCTGGGTCAATTTAAATGAATTGCACCTATTTGGAGATAGCAAAAATTATGTAAAGATAAATAAAGGACAAAACTGGGTAATCATTCTCCCAAGTTTCCGGCCTTCCGTGCGAGACACATCGGAGGATGGGATCAGAGGAGACTTAGCTTCTGTAATAACGGACTGTTTGAAATTCTCCCCTCTCGCAACAACAGGTGAAGGTTGTCATGGCAACGTCCAGCGTGTGCGCGTGTGCGCGTGTGCCACAATAAAAAAAGGAGGCTCTTGTGAGCTTGTACATAAATAAAAACCCAATCAGATTTGTTCCGGTTCATGTCACCCTTTGGCAGCTAATGAAAATGTTAAATTAGACTCCACTTTGGTTGAAGTAATCTTCTCTTCCCTAGAGGTTCTGCTCTTAGAGGTCCAGTAGTCAGAGGGGTCGTCCCGTATTCAGAACTGAGAATTTCTTTTACATTCCAATTTAGTTCCTGAGTTAGAATTAAGTTGGACTGAGGTAGCCAACAGAATTAAGGAAGAATGTAAAGTAAAATATAGATATATATAAAATATAGATTATTTAATGAGGAAAATATTCTGCATGCTTAATATGATAATTATTCTGACAATATTAAACATGGTTTAGAAAAAATGTCTAATCAGTTGATAAAAACTTGTATAATATTCTACATATTTTACCAAAGAAAAACAGGCTAAAATTGTCAAAATGAATGATGTAATTATCTATTTTTCATTGCAAACCTTTTTGTGTCATTGTGTTGAATAGCATTTCACATTTTTCTCTTTCTGTAATTCCAATTTTAAAATCCTATGGGGACAATTTAATTTCAGCTCATGAACTGAATAAGACAATTTTACATATTCAGAAATTTACCATCCTTTGTAAATAAGATTGAAAAGTCCGTCTTTAGCTGTCACCTAATTTGTTAAATTGTTTGTGTCAAATTATTCTTTTGCCATTTTATTAAAGACTTTATTTTTCTGTTCGTTTTTGATGCCTAAAAACACTGCACTCATCACCTACAGTACAGTACATCACGACATTTGGTGGGAATTAACAGAAATCTAAAATGACGCACATGTGGCCGTTTAATCCCTTAAAGTACAAAGATACACAAAGACACAAACAGCACGTTTCTGGCAGTTGTCACTCTGGTAATCTGTCCTCATGGCTGTTGTACCCTGCGTTCATCTTGTAAATGTCATCCGAGGCAGGACATTGCTTGGGTAATGGAAACAGCAGGGAAGGCCAAAAAAACACGTTAACACAGCCCGGTGTAAGTCTATCGAACCAGAACGTTTCATATAGGGGACACGTTAATAACATAACCATCAACAGCTCTTTCTCTCCTGTCTCAGAATGTCCATCTGCGAGACACACTAAAGCACAAATAGCTCCTGTCTGTTTGTTGACAGAGGACACAGTGAACAATCTCAGCAGAAAGTCTGAAATGTCTTTGTCACATAGACGTCCGCCCTAGAGCATACGTGCTCAGAAGGTTGCATCTCATTATGCACCACCTTCAAGCATGAACTGTTTGATTCTGCACATATGAGTCTTTTGAGACATTTATTGGGATTAAGTTCATGCAGACGGGTCATTTCATTACAGGTGAAATGATTTCAATATTTATCCCTTAAGCAGAAGTGCCCTTTGGAGGCTTCATATCTTTTGACCTTATCAAAATATGTGTATTTACTGCCAGTTTAACATGTTAATTTAGTGCTATAATTAAACGCAATAAAAATCTTAGTGCATTTAATCACCGTAAATTTTGTAAAAGAATACAAGATCGTGTCCTTTGTAAACGGCCCCTAAGTTCACCTCAAACAGACAAACTCGATCGCTTAGACAAAATTGATCTCTGTGGGCTGTAGGCCAGTAATAGGCTTATGTGTAATGATTTAGAAATGAAATAATCAATATATGGATTTTGTAAAGCCACTCTATGTCTATTTACCACTTAACTCAAAAACAGTGTACTGGCTTAATTATGAAGTTTGTCTTTGCAAAAACAGACATATATCTGATTAATTTGATATATATGGATTATATATTATACTTAATTAGCCTCAACATTTTTCATTGACGCTCCTAGTAGTTCAAGTCAAATGTGTGGTGTTCTGCGATACTGTGAGGCAAAGACCACTGTTGCATTTATTTCTCTCTTCCTGGTGTTCATGGTTCAATGGTTGTCAAACCATTATTAAGTTTCCTTTCTTGGGTTTGTTCAGAAACTGGTCTCACCTTCAAACACATCCAGGTTCCCTCGTCAATGATGGCAACGGGCTTTAATTATAGACAGAATGTTTTAGAATTGCTACGTTCCATCACAAGGGGAACAATGAAAAGTGATCAAGGTAATTACTGCCTTCATTGCTTTAGTATAATGATTTCCTCGTTGCTAATCAAAGCTCGCTAGGCTTTTGTGAGGTCTTCAACAACTTGCGCAACAGCACTGTCTGTGAACATTAATAAAGCAAAAGATTGGCATAATTTAAATCTAAGCCTAAGGATTTTCTTATTAGTAAAGGTTAAGAGAGTGTCTTGTTTTAACTATTTTTAAATTGTTGCAGGGAGTAAAAAAATACCAAGCATAAACCGGAATAAAACTCGCTGGTCTTACTGTTTGAGCTGTTTGTCTTTTTATGTCTGGGAAAAGACTGACAGAAAGTGTTTTTCCTCAAAACGGTTTGATTCATGCGAAGTGTTAAAAGATGTTAGATCAGGTGATGGCCTGTGACGTTTCCTTTGTGTGGCTAAATGTCTTTTCGAAGATTTATGGCCGTGGGGTCGTACACAAAAACACAGAGAAAGCCGAGAGATGAATGAGGGGTCATTCACAGCAACAATAAAATCCCCAATCGAAGGTGAGGAGATGAATGGTTTTAAAGAGACGATTGTGTGAGAGCGTGTGTTTGGTCACACATACAGTATGTGTGTATCTGAACAAGTAAAACTAGCAGCTAGTAGCACAGCACAGCAGTTGGATTCTGTAGGTAAAAATCCTATTCATTTTATCCTTAGGGAAATTGATTTTTAATGATGACTTAAAAGCCAGTAAAAAAACCTGCTGTGAGCTCAGAGGTTGTAAAACAATGATTTATGCTATCAAATGTCCAAATCGATTGATTTTGGTTTATGTCTCTGAACTTATTAGTGAAGATTTTTTTTACAATACCTCAGAAAAAAGATGGCTTACAAAGCAGGTAGGCATTACAGCACTCTATAGAGAGTAGATAATTATTGATGTAACTTAGGTTGAACTATACATTATACGCGCATACGTTATTACCTTTCCAAACTGTCAATGAGTTGGAAGGAAGTTTATTTGGGGTCAAGCTTTATAGGGTGCAGATCCCTTTTGTAACTGTTGCCGTTTATCTTCCACTCTATGCAGCCAAATTGTACATAAAACGGTAAATAGGAACTGTATCAAATTTAGGACACAGAGAATAGTCTGAATTGTTACCTTAGCAAATTTGATGTCTTTGCCTCAAACCCCAGCATGCCACCAACAGTTCAATTTTTCACTCATATTTATGCTAATAACTTTTGACTCCTTAGTCCTAGGAAACAAATTATTTCCTGATTTCTTGGGTTATGCCGATGTGAGTGCACACTGACGCCATTTTCCATCATGAAAATTTTCCAGCCATTTAGAATTTTCCATAAAACTACTTTTTTGAACCCCTACAGCATTTGTCCAATATGCACAAAATTTGGTACGTAGCGTTTAGAGACATCCACAACAAGAAGTTCTTGGGAATGCTTTAGTGTATTGACACTAAATTTGGTAGGTGTTGTAACAGGCATGACCAGAAGGGAACATGTAATGTTTGTCACAGCCCCACCTACTGGTCCAGAAATTATTTATCCTAACTTTTTTCAAGTTTTATCAATAATCATGAGACCAATCTTGTTACATTAAGTGTGACATTTGCACAATACCCAATTATTACCAATTTTGGGAAATAGCCATTTTCAGATTTGTCAAAAATGCAGTCGTTTATGAACGCAATCCCATATTTTTACAAAACTTGGTATGGCTCATTATCACCATGGTCTGAGAGCACCTGTAAAGTTTGGGGCCACACCCCCAGTTTAAAAAATATAATGACATTTATGAAAATGATTTTAAAATTTGTATTATTTTGCCTTGCAATGTAACTGCCTTTTGTAGGTTCTATGACTCATGCTGAGTTCTATGATGCCAAATTTATCATAGTTAACCATACTTCCTGTCCGTCAGTTAGAATTTAACGAAAACTTTGTTTTTCAAACTACTGTGTTTGTCTGATTTGCACAAAATTTGCACACCCACGACGCCCATTTGTCGCCAACAATTTGGTGAAGGCACCACCTATTTGTCAAAAGTTATACATCATTATATATTGTTGTAAGTGATTTTACTTATGTTTTTTTAAACCATAAACCAATTTTAAACTTTTTCCAAACTCATTATCAAAGATGGTTCACAAATAAAGCTGTATTAAAGATTTAAATAAAAAGCAAGAAGCCTGCCCGCCCCCATTTCCTGTTTCAATCGCCAACTTCCAGTTTCCATAATTGTACGATTGTAATATATTTGTAGAATTGTAATTTTACTGTATGCATGCATTTTTGTTGTATGTATTGCTTATTGACACATCTGACATATAAATGTTCCAATATCTGTTTTTTTTAAAAGGATGTTCAGTTAAGCCCATGATGAGCCAGTCACAGTGCAGCGATGCAGTGGTAGGGGTTAATAAAATGTGTTTATGATGTAATCGTCGAAAGCTTAGGGGCCATTTGCTTTGGTAAATGACTCTAACATCCAAGAGTAGATCATGATAAGCTTAAAGACTCATTTAATTTCACACCAGACTAAGGTTATGCCTGACAGATGTATGACTGCAGACTATCTAATGTTCTTCATCTACTATTAGGGCTATAATAAAATTGCCCTGCTGTGAGATATCAGTCATTGATTTATGATGAGTCATACGATGATGTCTTAAATCTTAATGATCAACTGGTGGCTTATCTAGGGCCACTCACACAAATTCTCACTTTCTTTCTCTCTGAACAGTTCCAGCACTATAGGGAATTTACTAAGAATGATAGCATAGTAGCACAAGCATGCTATCAAGCAACTGTTAATTGCACCAAGCAAATAGTAAAGACTTTTAAGAATTAAGCACAATCTACAAAGTGACCTACTCTGATAAAGGCTTGTTAGCCGCAACACATTGCTGTATTTGTGACTTGTGTGATATGTTGGAGCCAGGTGTTAATAAAAACTTTGTGTATATTTTTCAATATATTCTTAAGTGCCTTGGCTTTATATGTGTCTGACAATTAAATTTATTATTAAATGGAGGCGTGTTTGCATTGGAAGAAATAATAATAATAATTAATATTAATAATTATAATAATTAGTATTAATAATTATAGTAATTATAATAAATAATAATTAGAATGGCTAGGATACTTAGCATCTGGTTAAACTGTATTGCAGGTGATACGTGAATGAGATGCACGTTTTTGTGTTGAAATGCTGCGGAAGTACGAAGCAAATGTTTAACGAATTCAGACCTAGGTTTTGCTAGACGGTCTTTGTGTAAGGGTTGACTGATCCATTATGTTTTGCGAAAGCAAACCAGGATTGCCTCTATATAAATTACAAACATTTTAACAACGTTGGCATCCACATGGTGAGATATCATTAGCGTTCTGAATAAGCTCAACGCTTCAGTGGACTGCGCACAGCTGCTGTCGTGCGAGGTTAGAGTCTATCAGACGCATGGCCCTCAGACTGTCAATTAGAAAAACTCACATGGAGAAAATGAAAAAGAAGACATGATAGGACAAACCCATTTAAAAATGAGTTAATTATTCTGATGGCAGAAAGAGATTAGATATAATACGGGCTGAAATCGAGTATTAGCAGAGATCTCTGTTAATTAGCATGCTCTATATTAACTTTTGGATTTAAATTTCTGTTTTCTGAAGATATATTTTTGGATTGCCTATGTGTAAACATTTCCAGTGGTTGCTTCCTCAATATTATGTGTCTAATAAACCAACGCAAACCTTTTTATGAATATGTGAATTGCTAAATTTAATATGTTGTTAGTTTTGAAAATTTAAACTGCAAAGACAAATGTTATTTGATATTTTTTATTGAAATTGACTTTAATAGGTCGGATGCCTTATTTTAAAACAGATTGTGCTGTTGTGTACTGACACAACATTCAAATATTCAAAGACAAATATATGTCCAAAACATTTCCAATAGTTAAAAACATGAATTACACAAGTATGACCTTAAAACGGTATCATCTGTCTCTTACAGTTTTCAGTTTTTTGTTGAATTGGGGATAGCATTTATCCAGACTAACATCCAGGAGGGCTCAAGTGGTGTACTGAATAATTTTTAATTCATTCATCTTCTCTCTTTTTTTAATCTGCTTTTCTCAATGTCCTCCTCCCATCTTGACCCTGCTTTTCATTAGCTTCAGTCCATGATTGTGGCGTCTGCCGTGTGCTGGGGACCATCTGCTTGAATGGCTCTTGAATGAGAAACTTCTTCTCTAGCACACTCTAGCACACACAGACGACTCTCTTCACCATGGTAAGATTACTATCAAGTCCCCAGGCTTCAGCGTTTCCAGGCACCAGGTATTTACGTCCCCCGCCGGCTTTGTGCCAGACAGTGCCAAGTGGATTATAAGTACAAAATATGATTGACCTTTTCCTTCTTGATCTCAGCTTCTCAATGGATTTAAGGACCTGGCATCTAACAACATAAGTTGCCCTTTTAACCAGGATTTGAGTTTTTCTCTAAGTAAGTTTAGAAGATACATTCAGGTGAAATTTAAACTTACCCATTTGCACTTGTAGGGTGAGGAGATTTTATTAATATCTCAATGTTTCTTAAGACAGCAATGAGGCTGATTAAATATCTCTTCTAACTTTGAATAGCTTTTAGTAGTCCCCAAAACATTTCAGAGAAAATATGGAAAAGGTCAAAACAAATAAGTCTTTGTTTCAAAGTTTTATTCTCCATCCTTTCAACATGCATAATTTAATATGGCACTCACTATTTACCACAGTATAACACAGTATAAAGGAACTTTATACATAAAAATATATAGCTGGCTTTGTATTTTAGAAAGATGGTCTTTGGTTAAAGGATGGTTAATCATATTTTGGGCCTGGTGTCATAATGGAAGTGTTTAATTATTTTGGTTGTTCATGAAACAAGACTTCTTTCGACCACTTATTTTAGATTTCACAGTAAATGCTGGTGTTAGTCTCATCAACCAATTATTGTACTTTGTTTTAGCGGTTGGGTTATAGTTAGAGATACAATTGTGTTTGCTTGATAGGACCAACAAGAGATGTTGATCCAGGAACATGTTCTGCTTGGTGACATCACAGTCACTCTGCAGATCCTTTTGCTGGCTCTGCAGATCCGTTGCTTGTTTCCGACCAGTCCTCTGCCTGACCCAAGTTTGATGTTGCCTTTTTAAAATAACGGACCAGTGAATTTTTTACACACAAAGTCAGGCATATGGTAATGATGTCATCTATTCGATACAGCACAGTACAAGCTGGGGTTTGACACTTGTTGTCACCAAGGGACTAAAATAGCATGCTGATCTACTTTCTGCATTTCTGAGATTCTTCAGACAAGAAACGTCTGTGCCTATAACACTGAACAATGGAAGGAGGGGGTTGGTATGTGGGAGGGTTGGGCAATAAATAAAAAATCCTCCCACTTTCTGTCCACAGCACCATAGCAACCAACCTGTGGATTTTAGTGCCAGATGGCCATAAGGCGTTTAATCACCAATGTTACGTACCCATCATGTGAGGAGAGCTGAGAGCTGGTTTGGGTGCTGCCATGGAAGATAAACCAACAGGCTCCTCAAAGATGGGTTGTGGGACATTGCATGATCAGAGATGTTGGAAGTCTCAAATTACAACTATTTTGACCACTTTCACATGGTATTCAAACTTGGTTTGATTGCTCCGTCTAAACCTGAGTTCAATCTCCTCCATAGGTGTATTTTCCTGTGTAATTTAGGTTCAAATCCGAAATGTGTTTGTGCCATGAATGAAGTTGTTGACCACCAAAACTTTACATGCACAGCACTTGTGTTTGTCTGATGTGGGGTTTTTGGCGGTGATGCAAAGAATGCCAGCTGCACACTAAAGCCAAATTTTTGTGCAGTGAAAAGTGGGCAAGCATGCATATAATACTTCATCAATATTTGTTGTCCCCTGTGATTTAAGGCAGCTTGCTCTGATCCTATAATGAGAAATGCTTACTCTAATGTCCAGAGAAAAGGCATACAATAAATCCTTTGTTTCATTGGTTATAATTAACCAATTCATTGGTTAATTATTAATTAATGTATTTATTGAATGTCTATTTATGCTTTTTATTTAAAATTTTAAGTTCAGTAGTTGTAAAGATTTATACAATTGTTGTATTGATGTATTGTGTCACCAAGGCAAATTTCCATTATTTGACAAACTGAATTGAAGAATTGTTTTTGTACCACATGTGAAATGAGTTTGCATGATTTTACCCCAGACCATCTTTTGAAAGATGTAGTTTACTAATCTACACCCCAATTTGGAGAACCATTTTTACACCAACCAAACAAACCCAGCTCTGATATCAAACAGACTCATCTGCACACAAAGCTATTTAAATCTATGCGTTTTTCTGATTCAAAAGCATATGCAGGAGTTGTTCCTCTAGAGAGTTATTAATAGACTTAATCACCATTCTGCAGTCGCTGAGCAGAGGCGTGAGGTTCATACTTTCCTGTCTGAATGTGACATGCTGTCAGAGCATTACTTAGTAAGCTGCTTGTGCGTAGTGAGCAACAGGTGCTAAACAGCCCGCGGTGTATTACGGTCACCTGGCTGGTCTCAGCAGAATCGGTTCTGTTGGACCTGTTCCACTGCCATCAGCAGAGGAAACAGCAACATAAATGAGACCTTCTGAGCAGCTGTGAGGAAAGGGAAGAAAGTGACGGAGGAGGGGGGAGGGTAAAAACAGAGCTGGCACTGGACCTATGGTCGGTTGTACGTGTGTTGATATGTGCAAGTTGTATTATTTCAATGAAATTCTGTTTTATTTCTATAGCATTTTTCACAAAAGGCATTGTTGTAGCTTTACAGATTTTTTTTACACGTGCACATGTACTGTAATAATAATTGTCTAAAGAGTTATATTAGTACTTATATTAGTTGCTATGGTTTCCAAAACTATGGTTTCCTACTATAGGATAAGTTTTAGATTAAGAACAGGGGACCCCTGAAAACACACCGGGGTCAAGGGGTCACTGATTTTAAAGACATTTAATTAATCTGGAAATGTTTGCTTTTAGGTGTTTTAGTGTTATATTAAATGTAGTTTTTTTTACAATTGCACTGTACTGTCACACTTTTAAATGTAAACTTAATTATTCTCTTTTGTGCTTATCAAGTTTATCTTCATTATATGTGTGCAATCTACTGACGCATGTGAATGTGTTTATGTACAACCAACCCGTAGTGATTTGTAGATATTTTTGTAGAAATAATCATATTATCAGTATAACATGAGTGACAAGTCAAACTAAAATATTAACATTTGTATTGTATTAGTAGATAGAAATATTCAATATAAATAGTACTATTTGGAGTGTGCCCCTTTTGCTTAAATGACCCCAGAAGTTTGTACAAAACCTGATGATCCATGTTATCCCAGCATGATTTGAGAATGTTCTAAAAAGCATTTTCTGTGCTTCAATGAAAGCCTAAAACTTTGACCTTTGGTACAAAGGTATTAAACATGGTTAGTGTCAGACATTTGTTTAGAGACCTAAAAATAGCACGGAAGAGATTTCTCAAAATTCTACAACATTGTTAAACGTTTAAATCCCAGATTGCTAACATGGTGTCAGCTGTTTTGACCTTCAATTGTCTGTATGGTTTCTGTAAACATGTGTATATACTGTTGTAGAAGACACACATAAATAGTTTATTTGTTAATAATTCAAAGCGTGCACAAGATAGCAGCTCTGCACAAAGTATTTGACATTTGTCTCGTTACTTTTCCAGCATTTGGTTCTAGGTCAAGCCTGATTATATCATTTGTACAGTAGCTGTGTTCAAATGTAAAATAACAGGGCAAAACAGGGAGAATTCACTCAAGCAGAAAAGCTTTGTACTGATACACCATGAACTGCAGATAATCCATATTCATGACATTTTGCTTCACATTAGCATAATTTAAAAGGCAAATTTTTTTTTCTTAGTTCATTGAAAACAAATAGTGTGTAAATCTGATATGAACAGACCTTTTTTAGTCATGTTTACCTATTTAATGTAGGTAATTAGAATTGTCCAATATCCTGCACATGCAAATCTAAAATACAGACAAAAGATAGTAAAAGTGTATTTAAAAGAGTAAAATGTACCTACCTGCACTCAGATGTGGTAACTCGAAAGTGTCACAAGGAAAACATCAGAAATCCATTAAAGGAGATTGTCCATCCTAAAGGTGTCAACACAGAGGTCAAAACACTGTCCGTGTCAGCCTCCAATTGTCAGAGCTTTTACACTGTTTTCTGTAAGACAAGTTTGTCTTTTAAAGTCTTTCCTCTAGGTACCACCTAATAACGTTCTCTGATGGTCTTATACGTGTCAGAAAGTTTCCAAAGGTAGCAGATCTCTGGTTTTATATCTGCAGTCTCTCTCTCTTTCTCACTCTCTCTCTCTCTTAGTTCATTAGCTGCTGTCTTTGGATTGGATGAGAGAACGTTCCTATTCTCCTCTCCTCCGTCTGCATGCTACGTTCTCTCTTTCTTTCTTTTACTCTCTCTTCTCACCTCCCTCTCTCTCCTCCTTCATACCTTGTGATTCGTTTCTAGGTCTATTTATGTGTTTTCCGTGCAAACTCACAACCTTTCTTTACACACGTATCTCGTGCTTCATTTTTCGTTCTTTTCATTTTCGTTCTCTCTCTATTTCTCTCTCCCTCTCTCTCTCCATATCTGTCTCTTCCACATTTAATTGGCTGTTGTACACCTGTGGCTGCTGTGATTGGTTGACAGATGAGTAACTTAAGCTCCCTCACTGTGATGCGTGTCTCAGAACAGCTGTTGACCAATCACTGACCCAGAATGTGTTTTTGGCTCCAACACGCAAAACTGCAGGTCTCGATTATGTCCTTCATGTCTCACTGGTTGCTCTCATAGAGAAATGACAGGGACTGCTCCTTTGACTCCAGCGTTTAGTTGCATTATTTATCAGATAAGAACCAATTAGGTTTAGTTTGCTGTGCTTGTGGCGGCTGGCCCTCTGGTGCCCTTTTATGCCTCTTTTGTTTATTTCTGCCTTGAGCTTTTAGAACAGTAAATGTTCCTGAACTTGAAGTATAACCAGTAATGCAAACAAAATTGGCCTTATTTTCCCCTGAGTGCATTTTTGAGGAGATAGATGAAAAGGTGTGTGCGTGTGTGTGCATGGGTTGTTGTGCCTGAGGTTGTCTGATGCGCATGGTTTAGGGAAACGAGTGGCTGAATTGGGTGGCTGAATCCTAATGCTTCCTAGCCAATGTATATACAATTATACAGGCAATTTAAGGGAGGTGATAGTTCACTATATTGGAGGGGAGAAATTGCGATGCCCAATATGACAACAGTAATTGTACCTTGCAGAAATAGACGCAATAAATAACGCAATAAATGGAGACTTAGTCGTAATGTTCTGTCATTGTATTGATAGACTCAACTGGCTATTCATTGTAATTAACTTGTGTTACCCAAAAGTATGCCATGTGGGATTTGAGCAACGTAATAATGTGTAAAAAGATTTTAATTTTTTGGTGAACTAATACTTTTTTGAATCAGTCCACAACCTTCACAACATAGACGTCTTAGTTGAAGGGTTGTGTCCAATCTGACTCCGCCCCATTGTTTCTGATATATTAATATATGTACTGATATATTCTGATATATTCATTGTTTCCTCCTATTCTTGCATTCCTAATCAGCTTTATCAGAACATGAATTACACGTGTCTGCACTCAGATTGGTTGTTACTGCTTATTTGCATAAACTCTGCTCAATTTCTGGTAAATTCTCATAAAAACGAAAGACTTCCTGTTGCTTTGTTAAATCAAATCTTACCAGTGTGAATATCCCTTTAAATCCAGCAGACCACTTGTTTTGTGGATCAAATATTTGAGTTTGTGTGTGTTTATACCACATTTTGATGCGACAAGCACAGCCTGTGCTTCAAACATCTGGCAATATATCAGTTTTCTGTATGGGTATACATTTATAATATTATTATAGGCTACAATACAACCTATATATAAAGAAAACTGACATTGAAAAGTGAAAAGTGTGTCACTATGGTTACAGACATTACTTAGGAGGTAGAAAAGAGGTCTCAGTTACCTAATTGTACAGACAGAATTCAATCCACTTTTGTCTGCTGCAATGTGAACAGGACAATTTAAGAGTCACACCTGTGGGTAAATACAGTGATCAATCCCAAACACTGACAGTGTAAACATAGCTAGTCTCTATTTTGTCATTTCTGGGTGATTATGTTGACGTGTTCACATAATGGAGATTTAATTATGGTTGACTGGAACACCCTGCCTAACATTAAATATCAATCCAGTCATCCACAATCGATCTGACCATATATCTGCACACAAAAATCGTTAGCAGTGAAGGCAGTTAGTATAATTGGCGTCTCTCTTTAGACAGTTTTCCAGGCACCAAGTCAAGCAATCGCAGTTAGTGTGAAAGTTTACCCGCTAATTTCATTCCTTAGATAATCACTCCTCCTAAAACATGGTAAACAAATGTTGTGGGAAGAAACACTATGCTAAATCTTTAGCAGTGGATGCTTTACCAAATGCAACACAAAGAAGTTAAAGGTTAACAAAAAGTTAAAGCCATCTTTTAAAAAAGGTATCTGTAAATTTGAGTTTTTGTCTCTAAATGCAGACTGAAGGGACATTTTTTTATTTCTGCGCAGAAATCTCATTGGTCCGAAATTTAACTTCATATAATTACATGATAAACATCAGCTCCAAAAGTCAGCTTCGCAAAACTTATGATAAACGTTACAAATTAGTAGACTGGCTGTGATTGTCACCTCACACAGCAGTTCCACATCTGTGGAAAGACAAATTACTTCGCATCGCATCGTAAATTGCATCGTGCTTGGATGGGACACAACGTTAGTCACAATCTAGGAAACACAATTTTCTAAATGTATTCTCGTCGTTTCTGTTACTCTGTGATTTCACCCAGCGTAGAGGGTCTGATGTGTGATGTCTGATCTTATAACACGCTCAGCTTATTCAAAGAAATGCTAAAGTTTCTTTCTTTCTTCCTTTCTGGTTTGTTTGTTTATTTGTTTGTTGCTTGCTTGTTTGCTGTTTCTTTCTTTCATTCTTGTTTGTTTGCTTTTTTGTTTCTTGTTTTGTTGTTTGCCAGTTTGTTTGCAATTTCTTTCCTTTTGCTTTTTATAGAAGACCCTACTGTCTTCTAGCATTAGTGGGTCATTTTTAGCATCTTTAAACACTCATCTGCCCTTCTGTGCACACACCTTCTACCAGAGATACTTTATCTAACCTCTCTCAGCTCTCTCTCACTTTTTCGCCTCTCCTCTTTCGTGAAAAATTAATTGAGTTTTCTCCCAGTACCTCGAGGTTCTGACGCCGTTGCCATTTCAGTATGTGTGAAAAAGTGTTCGTGTGGATCGCGTGTGAAGCTGCTTGTACCCTAAGAATCTTTTGCTGTTATTTACAGCGTACAGATAAAACAGTCAAAAAAAGGTTTGCATGTGTGTACAATCTTCTAATTGAGAGATTTTTGTCATAATCAAATGTTTAGCCTTAGTTCATATAAGATAGCATTATGAGTTGAGATATATATAGATGTATAGATCGGCAAGGACATACAAATATAACATATAAACACAAAAAATGTATATGATACACAAACATATGACCTTACAAGGACAAAAATGTATTTTAAAAATTAAAAAATAAAATTTATTTAAACATTAAAAATGATGCTATTGAAAACTTCAGGTGCGTCTGTGGAGAGAGGAGAGGGAAAAAGAAATGAGAGGAGGAAAGTAATGGGAGTAAATGAAAGAAGAGACAAGAGGAGTAGAGAGGAAGGTAATGAAGTGTAAACAAGAGCAGAGACAAGAAAGGAGGAGTGGAGAGGAATAGGAGTAAATAAGATAGGGGATAAAATGAAAGGGGAAGAGTGGAGAGTAATAAGAACTGAAGTGAGGAAAAGAGTGGAGAGGATCAGAGAGGAGAATGATGGGAAGTACATGAGAGAGGAGAGTAATGGGGGTAAATGGGAGAAGATTAGAGAGGAAAGGATCAGAGTGGAGGGTATTGGGAGAGTAAGGAAGAGAAGGGATGGACAGAGTAACAGAGAAGAGGAGAATAAAGAACATGAGAAATGGAGGGAGTATCAGGGAGAATAGTAAAGAAAGGAAGAAATGAAGAGAGTAACAGGGTGAAGAGAGGAGGGTAAGGAAGAGGCTGATCACTTTGTTCACTCATGCTCATTCACAGTCTATCACGCTCCTCTTTCATCTGAGCACTTTGCCCGTTTCCACAGAGATCAGCCTTTATTTGTCCTTCCTCTGTCCCTTTATCTCTCGCTCTTTCTCCCTCCCTCCCTCTCTCTCTCACTCCCTCTCTCTCATGATTTTTCTGTCTTTGACCCTCACATCGAAAACGTCAGGGACCCAAAAGACGACCAGTGAATTCATCCATTTCTCGCTCTCTCACTTTGACACACACACACACTCTAAGCATCTAACACAAGTGACACACGCACACACAGCAGGCCTTCATTGGGTGACTTTGTGTGTTGACGCTTCTGGGAAGAATAATGGTACATTTTACTCACTTAGATCACTTGCCCGTTCATTTATTTGGAAAGACAACAGCGGTCAGACATAATTCATCATTACCAGCCATCCATTACAGCCAGCCATGGACATTCATATTTGAACTTTGGGTAGGGAGAGAGATGACCAGGGAATGGCTAAAAATACTGACACCCTTGCAATTCTGTCAGAAAATGCAACCCTTCTCTCAGAAAATTGTTGCAGTTGCAAATGTTTT
>JAZGTI010006193.1:1362-23874 GCA_036877585.1 Botia kubotai | reverse complement strand
CCTCTGGCGAGATCTTTATTAAACAGCAGCTCAGGTATCAAAACTCCACTGGCCACAGTAATGTCAATGTAAACCGTCACAGTTTCATTGTCACTGCGTCAGATCGAGGTATTAAGCCACTCATGAGCGAAACTACAGTTATCATAAATGTTGTTGATAGCAATGATAACCCACCCACATTTGAATCTGCCTTTTACTTTACTCCTGTCACTAAAAGTGTAAAGGTCGGCACCAAACTCCTCAGAGTTACAGCCCACGACAAGAAGGATTTTGGGCTGAACACTGAAATAGAGTATGTGGTATCTGGAGGGAACAGTTCCAACAAGTTCCGCTTGGATAAACAAACTGGATCTGTTTCAGTAGCATCCTCTCTCACAGCAGACACCAACAAAGTTTATGGGCTTGAAATAACAGCAAGTGACAAAGGGAACCCTCCCCTCTCAGCTAAGACAACTGTCAGAATAGTTGTTACAGAGGAGAATCATCATACTCCAGAATTTTCACAAAACCAGGTAACAGTCACTGTACCTGAAAGTCTGTCTGTGGGCACAGCCATCCGCACCCTTTCAGCAAGAGACAAAGACAAACAAATGAATGGGCTAATTATATACAACATCTCCTCTGGTAATGAAGATGGCTTGTTTTCAATTAACAGTCAAACTGGCGTTTTATCCCTATCAAAACCACTGGATTACGAGAACAAGCAGAAACATGAACTCAGAGTTTCGGCAACAGATGGAGGGTGGATTGCCAAGACAAGCTATGTTACAGTTAATATCCATGTCACTGATGTAAATGATAACCCTCCCGTGTTTGACCCTGTTGAGTACTTCCCAGTTGTGCAGGAAAATGTCCCCAGTGGCACCACTGTAGTAAAAATGAATGCAACAGATAAAGACTCGGGGCCAAACGCTTTGATGGCGTACGTCATTCAGTCATCAGACAGTGACCTATTCATAATTGATCCCAACACAGGAATCATCACCACACAGGGTTTCCTGGACTATGAAGCTAAACAGGTGTATCATCTGACAGTTAAAGCTTTAAATGTTCCAGATGAAGAAAGATGCAGTTTTGCATACATTAACATTCAGCTAAAAGGAGCCAATGAGTATGTTCCTCGCTTTGTCTCAAAGCAGTACTACTTTGAGGTCTCAGAGGCTGCTGCTAAAGGTACGGTCATTGGGGAGGTGTTTGCTAGCGACAGAGACTTGGGAGAAGATGGCATAGTCTATTACTTGATTTTTGGCAGAAGCAGGAAAAAAGGTTTTAGCATTAATAAAATGACAGGCCAGATCTACGTCTCTGGACCACTTGATCGTGAAAAAGAGGAAAAGATTTCTCTCAAGGTTTTGGCTAAGAATGCAGGGAGTATACGAGGGGCAGATATTGATGAGGTGATTGTGAATATTACTGTTCTGGATGCCAATGATCCTCCTTTATTCACTCAAGAACTCTATGATGTTCAGGTGAATGAGGGACTCTCTCCTGGAGGCCTGGTGACGTTTGTCAGTGCAGAGGATTCAGATTCTGTCCCCAGCTGGAGCAGATTCACGTATGCTATTGCTTCTAACTATGACAGAAATACCTTTGCTATAAACCCTCAGACTGGACAGGTCTCTGTGGCCGCAGAACTGGACCGGGAAACAGTTCCTGTGTACAACCTCACTCTTCTGGCAGTGGACACAGGTTCTCCAGCTGCCACTGGTAGTGCTATTTTAATTGTGACCCTAGAGGACATTAACGATAATGGACCAACCTTGGTGACGACAAGTGGAGAGGTGATGGAAAACCAAAGGGCAGGAACGCCTGTAATGACTCTTAGCTCAATCGATCCAGATCTTGCACCAAATCAAGGCCCCTTCTCCTACAGTCTCATCAACACTGGATCAACATCCAGCTACTTCATTCTCAGTTCATCTGGGGAGCTCACCACTAGTAGGGAAATAGACAGAGAGCAGATCAGTGATTTCTACCTTACTGTGATGATCAAAGACTCAGGTGTTCCTCAGATGTCCTCCACAGGAACTGTCCATGTCAAAGTCAGTGATCAGAATGATAATCCCTCGGAGTCTCGCTCTGCAGAGGTCTATGTCTATTATTTTGGAAACATGTTTCCTGGAGGATTTCTGGGAGTGGTGAAGCCACAGGATCCAGACATTCAGGACACATTCCACTGTTCTCTGTCTCCCCCAGCAGCTGCTTTCTTCAGCATTCCCACAGGAACCTGCGACCTCAGGTCAAACAGTCGTTCCACGGATGGCACATTTGATTTAACTGTGCGCAGCAGCGATGGGGTTCATGATGCTGTTAACAGCCATGTGCGTGTTTTCTTCATTGGGTTCAATAATGCCACAGTGGACAACAGCATTCTAATAAGTCTCGCCTCACAAAGCACCAGTGACTTCCTTACCAATCACTACCTCAGTTTCTTACGCATTGCCAATTCACAGCTAGCTGGTTTGGGCACCGGGGTTCAGATCTATGGACTGTTTGAACTTAACAACAGCACCTTCCTAATGGCAGCAGTCAAGCGTGGTCATGGGCAGTACATCAGTCCAAGTGGAGTGGCCACTTTCTTCCAGAGCATCAAGGATATTCTGCACAGACAGACTGGAATTAAGATTGAATCAGTGGACCATGATCCCTGCTCCCAAAATCCATGTCAGAATGGGGGCAGTTGCAAGAGACGCCTGGGTGTGGAGCCAGGCATGAAGACGGAGGAAAGTGTTCCAGTCATCCTTGTATCTAATCGTCCATTGAAACCATATGTCTGTGACTGCAGGCCAGGATACGCTGGTGCCCTTTGTGAAACAGACATTGACGAGTGCCAGCCGACACCCTGCCACAATGGTGGAACTTGCCATAACTTGGTGGGTGGGTTCTCCTGCTCCTGTCCAGAAGGTTTCACTGGGATGGCCTGTGAGAGGGATGTCAATGAGTGCCTTTCACACCCCTGCCAGAATGGTGCACTATGTCAGAATTACCCTGGGGGCTTCAACTGTCTTTGCAAATCTGGATTTGCAGGTACGGTCCGTTTTTTTCTAAGAAATTTACGTTTTACACATTTAACACAACCACAGATGTTAGGCAAGGCACATAACCTCTATTAATGTTTAGGCCAAGAAAAAAGATTTGCTTCTAAGTGATTGGAGAGGTGTTGTAGAGTGGCCATGGCCAAAAGTAGTTTGCTGTTGGGGTCACGAATTGGGAGGAGCTTGTCAACTTGTCATGTTTACTTTAATGAAGAGGGATGATCAGACTTACAGCCTAATAAGTGTAGCCATAAACGACCTTTATATTCTACACATGCAGTGTACATAAATGTGTACATTTTATTTGTACTTCATAAAGTTTTATAGGTTTAGAGATCATCTGTCTTTGTTAGGTTTTAATGCTGTTGAATTCGAAATGGAAAGAAAAGCTTAACATGTTTTTTAATTTTAGATGCAGAGATCTTGTGTAAAAATGTTTAATTGGAGCAGCCTTGATTCAGCATTTTGTAAAAAAAATATTGTGCTTTTACATTTGTATTAATCATAAGATTGTGTGTGAATCTTTGTGTTGAGAAACAAAGCAGGTGTGAATGCATTAGTTTAAATCTGCCCTGTTTGGCAGGTGTGGTTATAACAGACGAGTCATAACGATGGTGTTTTCTTTTGTTCTGATCATAACAAATGATGGCAGTGTTCACATGGCCCCAGATAAATGGGGCTGTTGGAGAACTACACCTATTAACCTACAGTAGTGTGCCTGCACTCCAGCTGAACCCCAGACTTCCTGTTTTGCTAGTGATAATGGGGCTTTCATTCTTCACGTTGTTTGTCTTAGATTGCTACACGACTGCAAAAAAAGTATTCACATTAAATTTGTGTTGATCATTTTTATGTCCAGTCATCCTGTTTTTTAATCACTGTTTTCAGTGTATTTTGAGAAGCACTTTTATGGATCTCCCAGAACCAGTGCAGATTATGTGGATGAGTTAGAGCCTACATGACAGATTTTTACAACACTTGGCTTCATTTACAGAGTGTAAGCCTTCGATCTGTTTATATTAAAATGATGAAGTGCACTAGAAATGAGAGAGGGAGAACACGGGAGTTCCAAGAGTCCCATTGTTGTGTGTCATGCTCACCTCATTGTTTCTCACTGGTGTTATTTCATGAATTCAGGGAAAGCCTGTGACTCCATCATCAATCACTGTGAGTGTAACCCCTGTTTTAATGGGGGTTCCTGTGAGAACCGGGTGGAAGGCTATTACTGTCATTGTTCCTTTGGTAAGTCATCTCCGCCCCAAGCCAAGCTCACAGTTTGACATCTGCCGTATGTGCTAGACTGTAATGGAAAATATAAGACAGATGTGTTGTAGAGCAAAGAAAAGTCTATACAGTTTGTCAGTTGACTCATACTTCACATTTTTGTGTGTGTTGTGCCACACTCAGAGGCTCATTCCTGGCTGTACAGAAGTGTAGTAAACCACTTTCCCTCTGCAGGTGTTTTTGGAAAGCACTGTGAACTGAACAGTTATGGATTTGAGGAGCTCTCGTATATGGAGTTCCCCAGTCTTGACCCCAACAACAACTACATCTACATTAAGTTCGCCACCCTGAAGGAAAACGCGCTGCTCATGTACAATCACGACAACCAGACTGGTGACAAGGCCGAGTTTCTGGCCCTTGAAATCCTCAACGGCCAAATGAGGTTCTCGTTTAATCTGGGGAGCGGAACTTACAAACTCACGACGGGCATCAGGGTTTCAGATGGCCAGTTTCACACCGTCATCGCCAGAAGGGCAGGGATGGTGAGTCTAGTCTGTCTGTATTCAATTAGAATCAAAATGTCTGGCATGTCTTGAGCTTTAGAATTCAATGTGTTCTACCTATGAATAACACCTCATCTCTGCAGCACCACACCATTGTTATTGCGCTAGTGCTGTTATTAAAAAAACCATTTGTGATGTTTCGGGGCCCTTCCAGAGATCTGAGAGTGGAGCCTTGTGTCAGAAGAATGTGGCCCCTTTAGTGCAGTAAAGACAAGCTGATCTGCGTGTTTGGAGAAGCTGATGTGGGTCACTTCTGTAGGGCTGTTTTTTTCCACTATCCAGACGTGAGCTTGAGCAGATGTTTAAGTCATACGTGGCCCCTTGTTTTCGCCCGTGAAGAGAGCTGAGGTCCGACAGTCAAGGGTACTTTTGTTTAGTTAAGATGTCCTAGTTTACCCAACAGCCAGATGTGTTGGATTTTGGCACGCTGTCATAAGCCTATGGCTGTTTTGTTTACAGGAGAGCTGAAGTTTATCTAGAGTTGGTCAACTGCCATGTTTTTGCTCTTTGATTGTTTCCGCATTGTATAGTGCCATGAAGAAGGTTCATAAATGATTGAAAAAAGGGATGCTTGCATACAATAAATACTGCATATGGTAATGTTTCCAAGAACTCAAAAAATCCCATTTTAAATTCTCAGACTGCCACAGTCTAGTCAAGCACAGGATAAAGAGACACTGCAAAACCAAAGCTCTCGCCCCAGTATTCACACAACACAATTCTGCTTCTTTCCTGTGGAATATGAATGTGCATATGATATTCATTTTGAAGTACAACACAGTTCCCTTGTACAAATGCTTTGCAGTAGTGTGTGACTCCTGGAACAGGGAGTTGAGCTGTGGTCTGCTTCCATCTTTTTGAAGTTTAATTTGATGCCCAGACGCTGGAAATCTTCTGTGTCAGTACTTAGCAGAGCTCCACCAGAGAAGCACGACTTGTTTCCATTTACATGTATGCATTTGGCAGATGCTTTCATCCAAAGTGTTTTACTGTGTATTCACAGTATACATTTACATCAGTATGTGTGTTCCCTGGGACTCAAACCCACAACCTTTGTGCTGCCAATGCAGTGCTCTCCCAGCTGAGCTACAGGAACACTCATGTTCTCACAATGATTCAATGGTTAGTTCAGGACTTTTTTATAGTCTGACAGAAGTGATGTGGCCGTATTAGTCATCTGAATGCTGAGCTTTTGCTGTCCTCTGGTTTGTTTGCAATGTTGTTGTGTTTGTGAAGAGCTCCTCACTGCTGTTTTTTCAGTGATCTTTGTGACTCCTATGAGATGTTTCTTCTGCACAGGACACATAAAGCATCAGGGGGACAGGAAAGGTGATCGCTGTAATTTATGCGTCTGTATGTAGCTTCTCATCCAAGTGTCCTCGTTAGTCATCAGCTTTGCAGAACATGACAGACTGATGAAGTCTAATGAGTGGCCGCCTGCTTCACAGGACTCAAGCAGAGAAAAATATGCTGTTTTAAGAGAAGAAAACCTCACATAAATATGTGACTGTCCATTATTGTGTGCAGAGATGTCTGTTGACCAGTCTGTTGTAGCTGTCTGTCTGCTGTAGCTGTCTTCTGACCTGTCTGTGTGTTGTAGCTGTCTGTCTGCTGTAGCTGTCTTCTGACCTGTCTGTGTGTTGTAGCTATCTGTCTGCTGTAGCTGTCTTCTGACCTGTCTGTGTGTTGTAGCTGTCTGCTGTAGCTGTCTTCTGACCTGTCTGTGTGTTGTAGCTATCTGTCTGCTGTAGCTGTCTTCTGACCTGTCTGTCTGCTGTAGCTGTCTTCTGACCTGTCTGTCTGCTGTAGCTGTCTTCTGACCTGTCTGTCTGTTGTAGCTATCTGTCTGCTGTAGCTGTCTTCTGACCTGTCTGTGTGTTGTAGCTATCTGTCTGCTGTAGCTGTCTTCTGACCTGTCTGTGTGTTGTAGCTATCTGTCTGCTGTAGCTGTCTTCTGACCTGTCTGTCTGTTGTAGCTATCTGTCTGCTGTAGCTGTCTTCTGACCTGCCTGTCTGCTGTAGCTGTCTTCTGACCTGTCTGTGTGTTGTAGCTATCTGTCTGCTGTAGCTGTCTTCTGACCTGTCTGTCTGCTGTAGCTGTCTTCTGACCTGTCTGTGTGTTGTAGCTATTTGTCTGCCGTAGCTGTCTTCTGACCTGTCTGTCTTCTGACCTGTCTGTCTGCTGTAGCTGTCTTCTGACCTGTCTGTCTGTTGTAGCTGTCTTCTGACCTGTCTGTCTGCTGTAGCTGTCTTCTGACCTGTCTGTGTGTTGTAGCTGTCTTCTGACCTGTCTGTCTGCTGTAGCTGTCTTCTGACCTGTCTGTGTGTTGTAGGCGGCGGCTCTCACTGTTGATCTGTGTGGGGAGGAGCAGGAAACAGGATACTGTTCTGTCAGTAATGTGGCCATTCACACAGACTGGTAAGAAACAGACACTTTACACTCATGGAATATCTTTAATCTACTGAAGTGTGATGGGTTGTAATTGTGGTCATTTGACATTATGTGATTGTGTGTCTGATGATAATATTGTTTATCAGGATTCTGGATGTTCAGCCAAACCGTCTGTCTGTCGGAGGTGTGCGGTCGATCGAAGCTCTCCTGCATCGGAAGGGTCAGGTGGCCACACATGACTTTGTTGGATGCATCATGGAGTTTGCTGTGAACGGACGACCTCTGGAACCTTCTCAAGCTCTGGCTTCACATGGCGTTCTCGATAGGTCTGTCATCGCACAGGCAAAGCACACATCCCCGTCTCATCACCGCATGATGGTTTCCGTTCAGTCTTATCAGTACAGCAAGTCTTTTTGCACACCTAGCTGGCTGAGGTCTTATTTCTTCCATCCAAGTATTATGGAGCAGGTTGAATAGTTTTATTTTTTTCTGGTGACTGCTGCTTTTGAATGGAACTGCTTGTAAATGAATGAGGGGCAGTTGTGGCCTACTGGTTAAAGAGACGGACTTGCAACCGGTTTGATTTTCGTGTGTGTTCACTCAAATATGTATATTCACTGTCTTCAAGCTTCACATTGTGTGTGTGTTCACAGATGTCCCAGACTGGAGAGCGCTTGCTTAGCTGAGCCCTGTAGACATGGTGGTACATGCCTGGACATGTGGTCATGGAAACAGTGCCAGTGTGCTGAGGGCTTCACTGGACCCTCCTGTGACAAATGTGAGGTTATATTAATTAGGACTGAAACTGTATTCACATTGTTAACATCAAGTAGAGTGTAAATATAGAGTGTAAATGAGTTTTTTTGAGTCTGTTGCTCTCTCTCTCTCTCTCTCAGACATCACGGCGGACACAGCTCTGTCTCTGGATGGTTCTGGTCGTTTGGACTACAGTTTGAGTCAGAGTCGCAAGAGAGCCGTTTTGCTGGCGAGATCGCTGCAGGACTCGGGCCGACCCATCCCGGAATACAGCAGCCTGGAGCTGAAGTTCCGCACGCGCAGTTCTTCAGGAACACTGCTGCACGCTCAGGAGAGCTCCAACTACACCACAGTCAGGGTGTGTGTGTGTGTGTGTGTGTGTGTGTGTACACTTCTGGATTTACTTAACCATGTATTGGGGACAAATTTGTTCCCAAAAGTGAGCAATTCCTGACCAATTTTGAGCAGATTTCCTTTTGGGGACATCCCCATTTGTAAAAGCGCTTTAAAAATATATTTATCTGTTTTTTAAAATTCTAAAAACAGGAGAAAGTTTTCTGTTTGGGTTTAGACTGTGGGTTAGTGTTTATAACTAGCTGTGTATAAAAACAATAGAAGTCTGTGGAATGTCCCCATTTAGTGTGTGTGTGTGTATTCCGGGCTCACATTCCCCACCTCCACTGTCCACAGTTACCTGTACTAGGACCAGTGACACAACAGATATTTTATCACAGTAAAATATCCATTTGCTTTCCAGAAACCGTTGCTGATCTTTTTTGGTCCATCTTGACAGGACAGATTTTGCATTTCTAGATTTTATAGGAGTTTAAATCTGTTTTGTCTCTTAGCTGCATGTTACAGGAATTTTGTCTTGATTATTTTCCCACACAGTAATGAATCCATCAGATTATCCCGTGCAGATCTATGCCTGTTTGCAATAAACTCTGTACCGAAACCTAGTGAGAACCCTACCTAGACAGCACTGGAAGTTTCCAGAAGATAGCCACCAACATAATTATGCTGTCTGTCAATTAAATCACTTTTTTAAATCACTTTTTTACTGTATAAAATGTATTAAATCTAGTGTAAAATAGACTGTTTAATGCAATGTGTGGATTGTATGTTTATGCTTAGATTGTCTTAGACAACTTTAAACACTATTGAAGTCTGACTTTCTGACGAGGTAAAAATTCAGATCTGCCACTTAGGTTTCATGTCAGTTTCAGCATGTTGCCTCCTATGTAGACAGCAGACAGCATGAGGGTTTGGAGAGGGCTGATGTTTTACTCCATCCTCACTGTAGAAGGGCTTTTTATCTTTTGCTTAAAAAGGACTAGCTGAACTTTTCAGACTTTTTGACTTTCAGACTTTCTTGCATTTCCTCTCTCTGTCTCTCTTTCTGTCTGTCCCTTTCTCCCATTCTGGTGTTTTACTCAATCTACCTCATTATGTGTCTCTCTTTCTGTCTGTCTCTCTGACAGCTAAAGAACGGTCTTCTGCAGTATGTGTCTGATGCTGGTGTAGCTGGTAAGGTGGAGAGGATTGTGGGAGATGTAGTTTTGTCTGATGGGCAGTGGCACACGCTGATGCTCCAGAGAAATGGATCCTCCACTGTGCTGCGTATCGACGACTCCAGTTCTAAAGTCATTCTGCATAATACGCAGGACTTCGGAGGGGTCGAAGTTCACACACTGTCTCTGGGAGGAGTCCCAGCGCGACCCATGCAGCAGAGAGTTGCCTCAGGTCAGTTCCCATCAGTCAACACCTAACACGGCTCAGAACTGCTTCATTTGGGGAGTTTCTAAGGGGGATTCTCAAAGGTGAACATCACTGTGGACAGTCATGTGGGTCATGAGCACAAACCCGTGGAGCCCTGTTTGTTTGTTTGTTTGTTTGTTTGTGTGTTTGTTTGTTTGTTTGTGTGTAGATGTTGAGGACTGGATGTATTTTCATTTTTTTAAGTCTAGTTATATATATTTTTTATATAGATATAAAATCTTTGTACTGACGGCGGTAAAGTACAGCTAACGTAATCTAAAGTCCCCTCAACATTATCAAAAAATGTTTTTGCCGTAACTTTATTCTTAAATTGCTAGTGGAACGTTGCAGAATTAAAAACAGTTTGAATAATGTTCCTCTAATCAAATAAAAATTTTAATACATACTTAATATGTTAAATAGTTGTTAAATAATTGCGTGCTACGGGGTGCATGCGTGCTGTCTGTGTGCATGCATGCACTGTATATGTGTGTGTCTTGAGTAGGTTAGGCAGAGAGCTGCCAACAGGAAAGTATGTCTGAACTGTTCTCTGCAGGTCCCGCACAGCACAGCAATTTAGCAAGTAAAACAATAATCCATTTAAAACACACAGTTAGAATTTTGTTTGCTCTGGTTATAAAGAAAATCACACACAAATGCTCTTCTATGGTAAAAATGTAGGTGCTGCTTTATAACCCAGATTTAACCCACAGTATAAATCAGAATATCAAATAAAATGATTTGAACTGTCTTAAGGTAAACATGTTTTGCGCACACAAGGTCATTTTTCATTCAGTCTCGGGCTCAAAGAGAGAGAAAAAGGAGAGAGAGAGAGAGAGAGAGAGAGAGAGGTAAAATCGGGCCAATCAGCTTTTTTCCCCTCTAATAAACAGAACCAAATGTTCTTGGTTTGAATGGGGCATAAATTTAATAAACCTCTATTTACATTGGTTCGTTGTTAAGCAACACAATAGCACAGGTCTGAATTAGTGACATCAAGATTTTTCCCAGATGGAGTGTTCCTGAAAGGTTGCATTTTATTTTGGCATGCAGGGTACTTGTGTTGAAAAGTCTGTTTCCCTTCCGACTGATGTAGAAATCACCATTTGTTGACATGTTTCCCAGGGGAAGAATTTAGTTTCATGTTGGCTGATGCTGCAACAATCAGAAACCCAAACAAAACGTCTCCCTGTGTAGCGTTAAACTATGTGTTGTCTATTTACTCAAATCAATCTAGTTTTACCTAGACAGACTTTTGATTAGCAGCTTTAAATTCGGTGCCGTTTGCAGCATTTTGAGGCCAAGAGCGGCACACTTCAGCAGGGCCAATCGCTCACAAAAAAGAGTCCAGTCCTAGTTTTATTTGTTTTTGCATGCCACGTATAGGCTGGTAAACTTGAAGTAGTACATAATACAAAAATAAACTGGAGGAAAACCTTCTAGGAAAACTCCAACATGTCAATTCACTGTTCAATTAACAGCTGTTTTTCTTTCTAGGGTTTGACGGGTGTTTTGCCTATGTGAAATATAATGGAGAGAGTCTCCCCTTCAGCGGTGAACACAGGACCGTCTCCATCTCCAAAACGGACCCCTCAGTGAAGATTGGCTGTCGCGGGCCGGATCTGTGTGAAAGCAGCCCGTGCTTGGATGGGCTGATGTGTGTTAACCAGTGGCACACCTACCAGTGTGTCCCTCCTGGTGACTGCGCCTCAAACCCCTGCCAGCACGGAGGTAGTTGCGTACCAGGCACCCGCGGTGGATTTACCTGTGTGTGCAATGAGTTTTATACCGGCAGAGTGTGTGAGAGCCTTGTGGCCTGTCTAGGCGTCCGGTGTCCGCAGGGTATGGAGTGCAAGCAGGGAGCCAGCGGAGGGTTTACCTGCAGTCCAAGCACCACTGCCGAAGAGATGGTCCTGCCCATCTGGGCCATGCCTGCAATCGTGGGCAGCTCCGCAACTGTCCTTGCTCTGGTGGTTTTGGGTCTTATACTGTGCAACCACTGTAAGGGCCACAAGAAAACAAAAGTGCCAAAAGAGGAGAAGAAAACAAAAGAGAAGAAAAAGAAGGGAAGTGAGAATGTGGCATTTGATGATCCGGACAACATTCCGCCATACAGACACAACTTGACAATCCGTAAACAGCCGGAGGGAAACCCCAAACCTGACATCATAGAGCGGGAAAATCCTTACTTGATCTATGATGAAACCGACATTCCACACAACAACAAAACGATTCCCAGCGCCCCCTGCGTTCCGTGCACAGGCCCAGAGGCTGACATGGAACACTACGACATTGACAATGCCAGCAGCATCGCTCCGTCAGACGCTGACATCATCCAGCATTACAAACACTTCCGTAGCCACACACCCAAGTTTTCCATTCAGCGCCACAGTCCGCTGGGCTTTGCCCGCCAGTCCCCTCTCCCACTGGGGGCCAGCAGCTACACCTACCAGCCCACCTACACCCAGGGGCTCCGTTCCACCCCCCTCAGCCATTCAGCCTGCCCCACGTCCAACCCTCTGTCACGCCACAGCCCCGCCCCCTTCACCAAGCCATCGTCCTTTTATCGAAACACTCCAACCCGTGAGCTCAACCTGGCACGGTGTGAGGGCAGTACTCTTGACCTCCACGGTGATGTGTGCCAACCAGGCATGTTCAGTTATGCCACAAGGTTGGGTCGTCGCAGTAAGAGCCCTCAGACGATGGCGGGTCATGGCTCTCGCCCTGGTAGTCGTCTAAAGCAGCCCATTGAGCAGATTCCACTGGAAAGCGGACCGCCTGTGGGGCTCTCCATAGAGGAGGTGGAACGCCTCAACACACCTCGACCCAGGAATCCCAGCATCTGCAGCGCCGACCACGGGCGCTCTTCATCTGAAGATGACTGTCGACGACCTCTCTCTCGTGTCCGTAACCCTGCAGATGGCATCCCAGCTCCAGACTCCTCCTCTGAGAGTGACTCCCACGACTCCTTCACCTGCTCCGAGATGGAGTATGACCGGGAGAAAGCAGTCTCCTACAGTTCTCGCATGCCCAAGCTCTCACAAGTCAATGAGTCAGACGCAGACGATGAGGATCATGGTGGGAGGCTGCGACAGAGGCGATACTCCAGCCGGCGTGCGGAGGGCAGGTCGGCCGGTAACCACAACACTCTGTCGGAGCATCAGCATCACACTTTACCCCACAAACTGGGCCAAGGGTCCAACAACTTTAACTGGGACAACCTACTGAACTGGGGCCCAGGGTTCACCCACTATGTGGATGTTTTTAAAGACTTGGCACTGCTGCCTGAAAACTCTGCTGCAAAAGATATTGAGATGAAGAGTGGCGATGGTTCCATCACCATTCTGAACGAGGGTGAAGCCGAGCAGTACGTATGAGAAGCATAGTCTTCATCTCTTTGCCCTGTCTGTGCACGTCAGGATCTGTGATAGACGCTCACCCAAAATACCGAGCAATTACATTCTTTCTGTATTTGATAAGACAAACTTAAATGCAGCAAGGCAGAGTGCTGGAAGGAAAGGTATAAGGTCATAAAAGTAAACACTGATTTTACGACTAGTTTACTGCTCTGCTGGATGACTAATTGACTTTTAAACCGAGTACTCATTGAACCTTCAAATGCATGCAAACACATTCAACATACACACCTGCAGATGACACTAGCACTAGCAGGACTTGTAGAAACACATGAAGGAAAGCAGTTCTCACCCATCAGCTTTAAAATAAAGCTGGTCCTGATGAGAGACCGTGACCCTTCAGCGCTGCAGACCTGGGCTCTGTCCATTTGGCAGATGTTCCCGTGTGTTAGTGTCTCAACCTCTAGGTCAGAGGTTTAAATAAATCAGATTCATGAACTCATGAGAAGGACTGGGCCGTATTTGGCTCTGGCTCTCTTCACACTTCAGCCAAAAACAGTCTGCCAAGAACGGGTGTTTCTGTTTCAAAATAAATGGCTGCCATCTAAAACAACACTGAGATATGACAGAAATCAGACCTCTGACTTCTGGATATTTGAGGATTTACTTTCGTGACTGTGGACACTAACTCTAGGTTTTGCTGCAGTATTATGTACCAACATGTTTGACCTGTCTAATGCCCAACTGCCATAAGACTATGAACTTGTGTACATTTTGTATTAATGAAGCTCTTGGAAGTCAGTGTTCTCTGTTAGGTGTTTGGTCAGTGTACTGTCTGTACTTTTTTACTGGTTATTAACTTAACGATTCAACAGCATTTTTATGTATATTTTTCCCATGCTGAAAAGAAGGCGTCTTGCTTCCAGAGAGAGTAAGATTAAACTTATTTTTTACATTTGTTACTGATGTAACACAGTATTTTTCACGATTTTGATAAAACTATAACATTATCTGATTTATACATGTAAAAGACAATAACAGAATAATATTTATTTTAAAAAGTCCATTTCAGTCAAGATTTTGATGTGAACATATTAAATCTTGTTGCCAAGAAATGTTTGAAATGGTTTTTACTAAAGTCATGATGTATAACGGTAAACAGCTTTGTGATGTAGTGTTTGAGAATCTGTAGCCCTGAAGCAAATGTTAAATAAAGTTTGGGATCAATTGAATAAGAGCTCTGAGGTTTTAGATGGGAATGTGCCGTAATTCAGGGCAGCCAAGCACACACACACACACACCACTAACCTAGAAACATACACAACTTTAATTTCAGCACTCCTTGACATGTCCAAATCAGAGGGGAAATTTCAAAAATGTCTGGGTCATATTTCAACAAACCTCAAAGAAAAAGCAGTGTGTGTTGCTTACAGAAAATGCAAGTTTTTGCATTTTTTTTCTTGATGCATTTAAAACCTTAAAATCTGTAATGCGTCTAAGATTCATCTCTGTGCTGTTCTTCAAATAATGCTGATGTTTACAATGGCAACAACAGATGATTTTGCAATACAGTAACTTACAGGAAATGATTGTAAATTATACACATTACATAAACCAATGTGTCACTGTAACAGAATTGTGGCCAAGTCTGATGTTTTCCTGTGAAACTGTGCTACTCAAACTGTTGCTGTAAGCTTTCCAATTGTTTTACATCATAACATTTATTTTGTATTTTATTAGATTTGTAATACTTAAAGCCTCTACTATACATTTGACAAAATGTACTTTTTCCTGACAAACCCTTGTTGGAGAAAATATGCAAGAAAATGTAGAGATAATTCCTGTTCAAATTTCAGACCATAAGTTACAAGATATTGAAACATCTACATTGTCGTTCATATACCCTGTTCTCTGTTAATAAACCCAAATTCCCCACCTAACAAAATGTGTATATATATTGTACACATGTATACACATATATGTACGAACACATATAAATGTAGAACTTGTTTCCCACAAGCTAAACTGTGCTGATCATTCTTTTCCACACGCTTGAGAGACATGTCATCTGTCAGACAGAACTTCAGGTGACATACGTTTGGAAGTTTGGAATGATAATGTTCAGCGATTCAGATCGATTTTAACAGCTCCTGATCGTCTGGTCCTTCAGAATTTGTTCATGAACAAAGATTTGGAAATAAATTAGCACAATGAGAAAATTGACCTCTAAAATGCTAAACGAGGCAGACGTGAGACTACTGGAGTCTTTTTCTCCACAAAAAAAAAACAGTAGCAGCGAATATCAGCAACAGTCTCCGTTTGTTCTACAATATTAAACATGTTTTATAAATATCAGCACCAGTCTCCGTTTGTTCTACAATATTAAACATGCTTTATTAGTGATTTGATTGCAGGACTTTCCTAAAAGGACCAGCACAATTTGGCTGGAATGTGGTAAATTAAATTGTCAATCCTGTTTCTTCAATGCTGTTCTCACAGTGTTCATTGTCCAGCAGTTGAATGACCAGCACTTACTCTGCTGCTTGAATTGTTTTAATCTTTAATGACTCTTATGATGTTTATGCCTAATGATGATGATATAATGTTATCAATTAAGGGTAATAAAAAAGATGTATTATTTCATTGGCCTCCAGATTATAACAGTTGCGAACACACTTTTAGAGATGTAAAAGATCAATTTCAAGATCAATTTCACTGCTATGTATGCCCAATGATGCTGTTTTTTAATGAGCAGATTAAAATCTAATCTTATATCTTATAGTCGTAAAACTCTGAACGGCCGCCCCGATGTCGTTGTCATTACTGATTGGCTGATATTCCTCACGCAATAGACCTTTATCACACTTCTTGCTTCCGGTGAGTGAAGCAGTGTATGGCTACTTCCGGTACCATCGCAGCTCAGTCGAAACTGATGGCTGTGTTCTATTGCCTGTGTTATTGCAGCGTACCGGGCTGCTCTAAATCTAATAAACGACACCTTAATTCCGTTTTTACGATTTGCTGACACAGAAAGAACTGAGGAAAGCATTTTATGCCATTTTAAAGTTATGTCTAAAACTACCGTGAAGAACCTCTGAAATACTGCAATACATTTGTGTCCAAATACCTTCGGGGAATGTTGTTTTAGTGAGTAGAGACTAGGGCTAAACTTTATGAACATTTAGCGACCTGTTCGCTCTTTCGCATTGTCTGTACTGAACTGTGAGAAACACGCATTTAGTTTCATTTCTGTTGTCTCTGTATTCTGGCCAGGTCCGTATGTTTTACTAACAAACCTGAGAAAATTAGAGGCGTCCGTGTCTGTAAACCACGATAGTAATTAGAATGAAGAAAGGGATTAAGCACGTTTATCTGCGAAGCGCGTAATTGTTGTGTCTGCTGAACATTAATGATGTTGAGTCAGAGATATTTGGGAACCGGGTCTCACAAACTCAGACTCGCATCAATGAAGTCCTTCATGAGCTCAATCGCCTGTTAAAATAACCAGCAGCATCTTTCAGCTGCCTTCCGTCACTTTCTCTCTCTCCTTCTTTCACACATTTTTCGTGCGTATTTAAGCAAAAACAAAACGTCCTGCGCGGTCCGCATTCCTGCCCGTGAGCAGGAGAATACGGGCGTCATTAATTTCCACAATCACATTCACGAGTTAATTGTGCGTCTCTGTCGGTGAGTGGCGTGTTGTGCTGCGGGCTTTTTCCCAGGCTCTGCGCCATTCATCCTGTCAGCGACGGTCTCTGCCCGACGGCCCGAGTCAAAGCTTCGCTCTTCATGCTAATTGTCTGTCGATGGGATCGTCTCCTCCCACCGGTATAATGCGCCTGAACACACGAACCAGCCGCCCGCGCGGTTTGAGTCTCGCGCTCTGCCTGTGGTCGACGGCACCCGGTTCGGGCAGTTCAGAGCTGCACTGATTTATCAGGGTGCGAATCGTTTGATGTCTCACCAATCAATTTAATTCAAAATCTATTCTAAGTATGTTGCTTGTTTTGCTTTTGTTGTAATATATGGCAACCCTTCACCTGGAGCTTTAATAAAGAGAGGAAGGGGTTCAGAAGTGAGTAGAAGAGAAGCAGCAGCTTTTGTTTGTGTGGACTGCTCAGCAGTTATAATAGTTTGTCCTGTAACCGCATTATTACGTTACTCTACGCGTTACTCTACGCGTTACTCTACGCGTCATTCAAATGCGCTCGGTTTGCGAACGTGAAGCTGAGAAACGTGTCAGATTCAAGGACGCGTTCAGAAGCCCAGCGTGCGGCGTTTGCAATAGTACGTGCTCGCTCATAATACAGCAAATCAGACTCCGTGATCACCACCTTATAGCGCTTATATTTATACGTTATGTTTATGTTGTATATATGACGTACCTCAGAAGATAAATGATTGTTTTAGAAACAAAGTTCTCTCTATCAACACTTATAATGACATATTTAACACAACTATGGTGAGCTTTGACATGGCCATCGCCAAAGTTTAACTCGGTGCAAAGTCATAATGAATGGCATATTTCTGCAAGTATATTCCAAAATCAACTATAAATATTGCTGAAAGCAGCAGTTACGGGGTCAAGCCCATCAGTGGGAAATATTTGTGACCATCTCTGCTGTACACAAGACCAGTACAGTGGTAGCTCAGGACCAAAGGACTCCCTGAGGTGCAGATGCTTTCGCTCACTGGGCATGTACCAAAGAATCCTTGGTTGCTTTCCCAAGGCCCAGTGCTAGGGGTTCCTTCTTGTTGTGTCATGCTTACGACTGATGCTCCTAGTACAGGCTGGGGAACAGTCTTGAGAGGTTGTGCAGCTTTAAGGCATTGGAGGAGCCATAATCTCTCATTATCACATAAACTGCCTGGAGTGCTGGTGCTTTCCTTCATCAACCGTCAGCGATCACTGCGTCATCTGCAAACTAGCACACCAGATCCTCCTGTGCGCTCAGGGAAAGCTGCTCTCTTTCAGAGCAGTTTATATTCCTGGTATCTGAATGTGGGAGCAGACATCCTGCAGGGCTGAGGCCCGGGGAATGGAGGCTTTATCTCAAGGTTGTGGAGCTGATAGGGTGGAATCCTCAGTGCTCAGTGTTGAGTTAACAATTGCAGTTTCAAATCTTTCTGGAATCAACTGGAATGTTAAGAACTTTGGACTCAGACTTGATTGGTTAAGAACTTGGTCTCAACTTGGACTCAACGAAGGTAGACACAACATTATGTGTTCATTAGTATATCAGCTCATTTTCTCACTCGTACGCACGACTGCTCTCATTGTGATGAAGTTGTTAAGTCTGCTCAGCTGTAGATGAGTATGAGAACACATGAACAATGTTTAAATCTCTGGTCCTTCGCTTTGAACTCTTGAAAACATGCTAAAACAAGCCAATTCTCACACTGCACAGAAATGCATGAATGGAGAAAGACATCCAGCCGAGAGTCCATCACAGCAGAATGGAGATTAATTAACTCAGGTCATTCACGGATGGACACAGCAAACAGACCAGCACACTACCAGACACTCATTAATATTCCACTCGCACAAATCTGAGACTGACACACACACACACACACACACACACACTACAATTAGCAACTCAATATAATTGTTTTGCAGTGAGAGCAGATGAACAACTGTGATAATATTGTTGACATTATGAGGGTGATTACAATTTCTTACACGTTCCCTTATTGAAACTGTTTCTATGAAGCTAAAGGAACAGCAATTGTTATATTGCTTATCGCAATCCTACACAATTGTGCATTTGTTCTTTTAATTTAAAACAAAACAGATTGTACTTATTAGACCAAAAACCTGTAAACAGAAGCTTCTAGAATACAATTTCCAAATAAAAGGATATAATGTGACCTCATCCAATACAGCCAAAGACTTGGGCTTTATATTATATATATAAATCATATCTTAAATGGCGAAAAAACAGCCTTCTTCCACCATAGAAACATCACTAAGCTGAACATCTTTTCTGTTTCTGATGCAGAAAAGCTGCTTCATGCATTTATGACCTCCAGACTGGACTATTGTAATGCAATGCTAGAAGATTGTTTAGCAACCTCAATAAACAAGCTACAGTTAGAGTTTGGCTAGAGTTCTTACAGGATCCAGAAAATATGTTCATATAACCCTGATTTTATCATCTCTACACATGCTACCTGTCAGGTTCTGTATCACATACAAGGTGTTGCTACTACTAAAACTGGTTAGCTGCTGTATATCTTACTGATCTTCTATAAGATCACAAAATGTTTAAGATCACAAAACTAAATTTGGCTCCTAAACTCTGGAATACTCTCACAATTCAAATCTAGATTAAAGACACATCTCTTTGGCAAACATTTACATAATGCTTCTCATCACCTTAAAAAACGTTTAATTACATACATATGAATTTCTTGTGCTAGTAATGTTATGAATGGCATCTAACTCATTTTTCTCCAGTTTGTATCTCAGAATACATATGGTGTTGTAACTACAGATCACAACAGCTCCTGTATGAATCCAGCATGTTCAGATGACTTCACATGACCCTACACTGTGTAGAGATGACGCAGACCTCAGTGAGTGCTTGTGATGATCATTACGTCTGCTTCAAGGCATATACAATATTACCAGCTGTCCCATCTGAGAACTGTAACTGTAATCTAAAATCACAGCTTTGAAACCATTGTATTGTGAAAGCGCTAGACAAATAAATGTGAATTGAACTGAAAAACGAGAGACGAGACAAGTGGTTTTATTTATATGCTGGTGGAGACAGACTGTGTTGTTATTACAGACACATCTGTAAGAATGTGTTCATGCAAAATCACCAAGCAAACAGAAGCTTTGAAATGCATTTCATGCAAATTTCTGCTGTCAACATGAACGTTTCGAAAACATGCATCAGAAAAATCTAACTGAGTAAAAACAAGCCAGAAAAACCACACTTAACATAAAGTTCTAAAACCACAATGAAAAAAGCGAGGAAGGAGCAAAGAACTTTTCAAAAATATTTCTGACTGGCTTCTGAATTACTGGGAATATTGTTTGTGATTCTTGAGTTTGGGCACTTGTGGCGTCTCAGAAGCAAAACAAGGTCTGAGAAATGTTCTGTAACCAAGATGAAGATGAAACTCTTCCCTGAGGAATCCAAACATTCAGAAGCTCGAACAGACCAACCAGAATCACTGAAACCATCCCAGTAAGAACAGCTTCATTAATCCCAGATGATCACATTAACTGACTGTAACATAATCAGATGATCACATTAACTGACTGTAACATAATCAGATGATCACATTAACTGACTGTAACATAATCAGATGATCACATTAACTGACTGTAACATAATCAGATGATCACATTAACTGACTGTAACATAATCAGTTGATCACATTAACTGACTGTAACATAATCAGATGATCACATTAACTGACTGTAACATAATCAGATGATCACATTAACTGACTGTAACATAATCAGATAATCACATTCAGCGTTTAGTCCGTTTCTGTTCAATTTGCTTTGAATGTGGAGCTCATTCAAATAAGAAACTCATTTATACAAACAGCTGAGTGTGTTCATTCCAGAGTATACGTGATTCCTCACACGCTCGCTTCTGATTTAAACTCATTGTTCTTGTTATGTGTTGATTTGTCTGAAATATTAGGAAAACATTTGGGAAGTCCACTCAAAAATGAAAATGAACCAATAAATGATTCACCCTCAAGACATTCTAAGTGTATATGAACAGAATCAGAGTTAGAGTTTAATAGTTTAACAGAGTTTATATATTATTATATTATTAAGATTTTAAGCTTAAGCTCAAAAAGCACCTCCATACATTATTCATGTCATTCATACAACTCCATCTTGTTATTAAATGTCTTCTGAAGTAAAATAATACATTTGTAACAAAGAAAATGATTTTATACATATTGATCGCGTATTTAGCGATCAATATGGTGCATTTTAATGTAAACATATCCAGCATGTCCGCACGCCGGTTCTATGTCAATAACTTTGAATCACATTGGCTCTTGTGTATCTCATGACTGCAGTCACCAATGAGATTCAAAGTTATTGACATTGACCCACTGTTAAATGTCCCTCCTGACATTAAATCTGATCTATTATTGGTAGAATTACCAAAAAGTTTGGAAAACTACTTGGAAAAGTTAGGGTTCTAGGGTTCCTTCTCAATGAAAACAAATCCTTCAATCAGGTGTAAATCACCTCTGCTGAAACATGTTATTTCAGATAACCAGGTTCACATGATTTTTTAAAGTTAAAACAGATTAACTTATTGTGGCTTTTAAATTTAAGATAGATGCATTTGACTGTATGTGTGATCTTTGGATCGCCTGAAACAATGAAATGTTTTGCATATGGGGCATATAAGAACACACACACATTCATTTAGAAATGATTGCCAAAATAATAATAATAATGCCAGTTTTGCATTATTATTCCAATTTGGTGTAAAGACATCTTGACTATGCTGTGCTGTGTGTGTGTGTGTGTGTGTGTGTGTGTTTGGCTGGAGCAGCGGAGAGCTGCAGTAAATCTGTGACACGTTTGCAGTGAATAGGTTTGAATCACCTCCACCACAGAGAGAGAGAGACAGTCTTACCACTACCATATGTCTGTGTGAGAGAGTGTGTGTGTCATGGTATTTATGATGTTAAGTGTAGTGAAACCAGTACATTTTGATCATGATCTTTTTTGAAAATTGCAAAATAGCTGAAAGTTTTTTGTGAGGGTTAGGATTAGTGAGGGTTAGGATTAGTGAGGGTTAGGATTAGTGAGGGTTAGGGTTAGTGAGGGTTAGGGTTAGTGAGGGTTAGGATTAGTGAGGGTTAGGTTTAGTGAGGGTTAGGATTAGGAGTACAGTTGGTGTAGAGAGATAGAATATACAGTTTTTACAGGATGAAAAATTGTGTGTGTGTTCTTATTTTTCAACATTTGGTCCCCACAAAGATGGCAAAAGTCACACAAATTTACACTGTAGAGACAGGCCAGCGCTCCTGAAAATGATTATTAAACATATTACATAATGCTTTTTTGAAAATGTAAAAATGCAGAAATGTTTGTTTGATGGTTGGGTTTAGGATGGGGGTAAAGGGATGGAATATACAGTTTGTACAGTATATTAGTAATTATGTCTATGGAAAGTCCCCACAAAGAGAGCTGTACAAGATTGTATGTGTGAGAGTGTGTGTGTAGCATTATCTCTGGATAACATCACATACTTCTCTTCAGGATTTATGTAGCTTTCCTGTAGCTCAGTGGTTAGAGCATGGCGTTAACAACGCCAAGGTTATGGGTTCGAACCCAGGGATTGCACATACTCAATGTACAATGATCAATGTGTAGTATAATGCAATGTAAGTCGCTTTGGATAAAAGCGTCTGCCAAATGCCTAAAT
>JAZGTI010006192.1:4521-19055 GCA_036877585.1 Botia kubotai | reverse complement strand
ATTTCAAATTTACCATTATCCCGACATAGACAGGTTGCCTGACATGCTCTCAAAAGCACCACAAGCAAAACTACACAGGGTGAAAGAAAAATCCACCCAGGCTACATTAAATCCCTGAGTCACACAGCGAGTGGGTTAGAGTGATCTTTGCTAAAAGCAGAACTCATCTAGTTGTTGAGTGGCTGATGGACCATGTGCCTCTTCTCCATCGCACGGTTGTTGCGCTGACAATGGCTCTCACAGGAAAAGGATCTTGTCCATACCTCCCAGAGCCCCGCCCACTATAACACATCAGGACCCATCCAATATCATTACCTCAACTCACACACAAGCACTCTGGCAGCCCACCACACACCTACTACAGTGATTAACTGTGTAGAGGATAAAACTTGCTCTGCTAGTCATTTCAGGTGGTTTTGTGGGGTTTTTTGACACATTTTTCTGTTACAAAACACTGTGTGCTAGAAATGAATCACATTTGACATGTGAACCTGTACTTCTCTAAAACAATTTCATAGCACACCGGTCAAAATTCAGCTTTAAAAAGGGTCGTATTGTGTCTCAGGCTATGCTTGAGTAATGCAATATTTGCCAACATTATACCTGTCCTGCCAACGATTAGATAAGATTGTTTTTTGTGGTCGTTTTTTAGGCTGTTGTGGCACTTGCCTTGTTTATTTGTTGTTTCATATGAATCTATATCATTTCCATTTAAGTCTTTCCAATTTCTTTTTCAATTTATTCTTTTTCCACATTTGTTGCAGCCTTTTTTCTCGTTTCATTCAGCTCTTTATGTTAATTCCATTGTCTTTTTGAGTAGAAGAACAGCTTAATAAAAAGATACCGCCAAACGTTTTGGCATAAAATATTACTTTGGTTAAGTCTTATTGTTTTGTGCAACATGCGTTTAAACGCTAGAAAATGAGCTCGGTAAGACGAGCGGCAGCAGTTTTCTTTTTAATTATCTTCAGTGAAGCGGCCCCTCGAGGACTCCACTTACACTTTGTTTTGCAACGCACTCGACGTCTCTGTGTTTTCTCTGTGGAAACTGCGTCAGTGTTCCTAACTGAGTCAGTGTCCAGTGTCTGGATATTGAGTTTCGCATTCACGATCTTGCTCACATCAGCTCATTTCTGTCTGCTAAACAAACATCACTTACAGCACAAAGCCTGTATCTCTGTTTTGTTTGTTTCTGTTTTTATTTGTTTCTTTATGTGCGCACGAGGGATAATTTATCCAAAAATCTAAATTCTTCAATTGTTTACTCACCCTCATGTCATTCCAAACCTGTATGACTTTTGAAGTATGAAGTATGTTGGAAACCAAACAACAGTGGCACTCCTTGACTTCCGTTGTATGGCCCCAAAACCACATGCACATTTGATATTCCTCAAAATGTTTTTTTAATGACATTTTTTAATGACATTTTTAATGATATTTTTTTAAAACTTCTTTTTACAGGGTACACTAAAATAAATGTCAAACTGATGATAAAGAGTACAGCCCCAGTGATAAGCTAAAGGTAGATTTTTGCAGAGTACAATGTGTCTTTTACCCAGGCATATATATCTTATATATATCTTTGCCCAGAAAGCAGGCAGTATATGTTTACATACATTTCTATTTGTGGCAGGATCATGGGTTATGAATCCGCTATTCATCAAATGATGGAGAAGAGCATTATGGGTGGACAAATAACCAGATGCATGTTGTAGCCGAGTGCACTTTTGTCATTTTAAAGAGCCGACTCAGGTGTCTGGATAACAGTGGTGGAGTGACGCTGTACAGTGAAGTATGCCAGATCAGCATCTTTAATGTGCAGTTTTTGTATAATTGTGGTTGCTTTTTATTTAAAAGATATAAATGATTGCATTATGAGGCATTATGAATGCATTTTAACGTGTAGAAAACAACTTTAGACCGCATTGTATTGAGAAGCTTTATAGAAAGGATTACCAAACGTGATGTTGAATGACTCTGACAGAAATATGGAAAAGGCTGTAGGATGAGAGAGTGACAGTGATGAGTAAAGACAGATCAGAGGTTTAGAGGAGGGAATCGGACATTCAATAATAGAGACCGATGAAAGGAGAAAAAAGTGGACGAACGCTGTACAGATGCGTTCTGATCGTGAACTGGGTTCAGTTAGCTCCGAGTCGACAGAGAACTGCTCGGTGACAAAACCCATCTCAGTTTGGAGAGCAGAATGTGCTGCCATGGCAACGCTGAAAGACATGGGTGTTTCCTCTGGAGTGGCACAGCTCACAGTGTGAGAGCACTGCTGACTGAGGACCATAATCAGCTTGTGTGTGTGTGTGTGTGTCCCTGTTTATTTGTCCTAACAGTGTGTCCTGTGTCTCACTAGCTCTATGTAAGCTCATTATTTATGCAACAAATAGATGCATGACTTTCATTACAATGATTGGTTGTCAGAGTTGATCAGGGAGAGGTTTATATGTTATAGATACAAGATGAAGTGTGTGTGTGTGTGTGTGTGCAGACAGGACCAATAGCCACAGATATCTGGGCAATCATCTTCAGTAGTGAGTTATTCTGAACAGGGCAGTGAAGAAGACAAATTATGCCAATAATTTGTAATACAAGATGGTGCTTCTATGTCAGCAGTAGATTCATAAGACACTTACACATCAGTCTTAATAAGAGACCGTGCCGAGCGTGTTTCATAAAGATGTGTCTCAGAATCTGTGAGATTTGAACTACACAAATAAATCCTAGCGCGTCACACGCGCACATGTGCTACGCTTGAGAAACGAGCGTATTATTAAGACATTAGTGACATTTTTCACAGTTTTTCTGTCATTTAACTGCCGTCATTTCTGTAAACAGCATTTGCATAATCACCTCATTCCATACAAGCGGGACGTAAGAAACACTGACCTTTGAGAAAGTGAGGGGAGCAGTACAGATTCATACCCAGAGAGATTCAGACATGTGACCAGAAATGGGATCAGTGTGTCAGATTCACACTGCTCAAACGGTGCCAGGCAAAAGCTGTCAAACAACATCAGAGCAGTGAGCCGCAATCTCATCCGCCCGCTTCAAATTTCTGCCGCCCGAGCCTCTTGCACACATTCTGCCTGTGGTATGAAATTTAAAAAATTTGACTTGGTTTTTTTTCAGAACCTGCTGATGTTATTACTGTTGCAATGGTACTTTGGCACTTTGTATGAGTGCCAGGGATTTTAATGTACACATAAGCCAGTATCTGACAGTTTGTGCTCTCGGACAGACAGTCATGAGAAATTCTCTACAGTTGAGCTACTTTTAAGCTAATGTAGTTATCTACACTACAAGCTAACAACACTAAGTAAACCAAAACAAAGTTTTCCTGCCTTACAAACAGAAAAGGAGGGCGTGGTAGAAAAGCATGTTTGATTGTTTTCCTAGTTCGCTTGACTATAAAGATTTATGCACAATTCAAAAGGATATAAATAAACAATAAATACTAATAAAGACTTTGGATGTAAATTAAATATATATGTATTACATAACGCTTCAAGCACAGTGAGCAGCGTTATCCACACTGGTTGATCCATGCGTTTTCTCTCCTCTGCTTATAGCTAATTACAGTCTTCCTGCAGTGCTGCTTTGTATTTAGGGTTTTGTCTTTAGGGTTAAGCTGTGTCACTCTTTGTTATTCTCGTGAATATGATCACACGCAGAACCCGTAGAGGAGGATTCGGTCTGGACTGCCCGATCATTGCCAGTCTGATCAACCATAATCAGTCTCTGCCATTCATTAGCACCTCATTCTGTACTACTCACTGGCCATATCACTGGCATGGTACTGGCATAGAAGCCATGACAGATTCTGTAGTATATGAAATGGGCAGCCTTGCATTGTATTAGCTTGCTCTCACCGTGTGAAGGAAGTGTTTTGATTCTTCAAAGATGAGAAAATTGGGACATTTCCAACCAGTTCTACAATTGTAGAACCACAGAACCGTGATATACCACCAACGGTACAGACGGCAGTACTCTCGTGATATACAGAAGGCCAAAATTCATCTCTCTCATCTCATAAGCTTTTGATGGGGAATTCCCCCATACACTAATAAGTTACTGCCTTCAAGTATTATTATTATGAAGTTATGATATATTATTGGTATATACTCCTCTAATATTTAAACTGAATGGGTACATTTTCTGATTTTTCCATTGCAATGATTTGGTTGTTACTGGTTGTTACTTTGGTTTAATTTCTAGTTATTCAGTATAAAGTTATGACAACATGGTAGTCGTGTCACCACCATATTCAAGATTATCAGCTGTGTTTCAGTATTTTCTGTGATTAATGTAAGTAATGTGTGAGGGTAACATTGTGTATCATGTTTACTGTAATTTACAGTTCTCAGTAATCCAGCAGTTATTAAATCATGGAATGGTTGACTACAGAAGTCACCATTCAAGAATCACTTAGTTGTGACATGTTGTATCTGACATGTTATACAATGTGACAAATTGCACAAATGTTGGATTTGGCAGAATATGTGTAATGTGTTTTCAGGGTAATTAGCTGCTGTGAATTATGATCGTGCTAGAATAGCAAACACAACACATTTCCAGCATCAGAGTTTAGCACTAACTCAATACACTGCTCTAAGTCCCATTGTGAATCATTTTTATGGTGAAGCTGTGGTCACACTGAAAATTGATCTACCAGGAAATTAGATTATAATGCTGATGTGTATTCAAGTAATCAGCAAATATATGTCCCATTCTTCATTAGGTGCTTACTAAGCTTTCACAGAGATTTGTACACAGCTAGTGGGCATACACTTGACCATTCATGATAAATCCACTGCTGATTGGCTATCAGGAAACACATTTTACCCACTGGAAGTACCCAGAAACCCAGCTAACAATTGTAGGTTGTAAGATGTTGTTGTTTTTCTAACATTTCTATTAAGTAATAAAAATGTTAAAAATGTTATTTTGAATGTTTTAGGAACATAACATTTTTAGACGTTGTTTTAACGTTGCACTGTTATAAGAACCTTATTCAAACTTTTTGGTTATGATAATGTTATGAGAATGTTTCTCGTTAGCTGGGAATGGAATATAGACATAATAAAAGACTACAGAATAATGAATCAAAATAGATCTGTTGGCTTTCACGGTTCGGCCCCCATCAAGGTGGACTCACCACATACATACTATAATTAACCTCAACCGCTACACCAGCAGAGAGTCAGGATTAAGCAGCCTGGCTGCCAGGAACTCAGGGGAGAGCGGCCTTGGTTTTGTTTATGCTTGTAGCCCTGCAGGTAGATCCGTTTAGGGGCCCTCAGAGACCTTAAACTAATCTCATATGCTTGTCTGAGCTGCATTTAGACCACAGGATTAGGGACCATCCCCAAAGGTCTGGCAGAAAACAATGTTAAAAAAATATTCATGTCACATGGTTCAGGGCAGAGTTTGGCCAGGGGTGAAATTGTTTTTCCATTTTTATAAACGTTTGGAATTGGAATTTGTGACCAGAGATATCTCAGTACAACCTGTGAGGAATAAAATACAATCATGTTATGCTTGTCTTCTTAAATACACACACACACACACATATATATATACCTTTTTTATTTTGTTTGTTGCAACCTCTTCCTACTCATCACTGTGGTCCTCGCAGCTTAAACAATGAATGTTTGTTTTTATTTGTTTGTTTTATCAGGGCTGCTCCACCTGTTCTACCTCACAGATAGAACAGCTACTATCTCTGGAACCTTTTGCAAACATTGTTCTGCTTTGTGTGCCGCTTATTCACTTCAGCGAGGAGCATCCTTGGTGATTTAGAGAAATTTTAAATTTTTTGTTGTTAAAGTGCATGTACAGTGGCAGCTTAGTGCACTCATCACCATTAATCCCAAGCAATCAATATGCATATATTCAATTAAACATACTGGCAACTTTCTAAAATTGAGATTAATGCTCTGCTGGTGAGTGGCTTTGTGAGGGTCCTTATCTCGTCTCAACACATTTTTAAGAGTTGCGAGATGGAAATACGCTAGACCTCAGACCACTGTAAGCATCAAGTGTGCATGAAGATGCATGATGAACACAGTCCAGCATTGATAATGTGGTTAAGAATGTAGAACATCATCAGTGATCCACCGAGTGTGACTGAGAGTGTTTTTTAGAGGTTACACTTGATAAGCTCATAATGGATCTCCATTAGAGCATGTCAGGGTTTATATGATTTTCATTAATTTCCCTGGAATATTTTACCAGCATGGATTCACATTATTTCACTCCTAAGCCTGTATACTGTAAGGCAAAAAGTACGAAGGCACCCATATAGCACATCCACATCCAGTCTTGAAACCATTGGCATTAATAGGAAGCTGGTTCCATTCTTTAAAGAAGGCTTTCCACAAGCTGTTGGAACATGGCTGTGGGGATTGGTTCCCATTCAGGCAGCGACGTCAGGCCCTGATGGGGTCTGGCTTGCAGTTGGCATGGGGTTCAGACCTTTGTGTAGGCCTAACATCACATTCGCATTAGCGTAGAGTCGTTGTCATGCTGGAAGTGAAAAGGCACCAGACTACTGCCACAAAGTTGAAAACACAATTCTGTAGAATCTCATGGTGTGCCATACAATGTCTTAACTACAATTTAGGGACATAGCTCAGAGTGTTGATTAGAAGGGGTCCCCACAATTCTGGCTATGTAGCATGTGTGTATATGTGTGTGTGGCCATTGACACCTTCATGTCTGTGTTACACAGGTCTCTCTCTGGACGTATTGTGGGCGGGGTGTGGTGGTTCTTCACTCTGATCATCATCTCCTCATACACAGCCAATCTAGCTGCTTTTCTCACAGTGGAAAGGATGGTGTCGCCCATCGAGAGTGCAGAGGATCTGGCCAAGCAGACTGAGATCGCTTATGGGACTCTAGATGCCGGTTCCACCAAAGAGTTTTTCAGGGTAAGACAAAACATGAATGAGAGGAAATGAAAGCTGTTATCTCGGGATACGCAGCTAACAGTTTCAGGTTGTAAGAGCGTTTTTGATAACTTTGAGAAAACTGTTAGTGAACATTAGCCAACATTCTGGAACGTTCTCTGTTAGCTGGGTATGACATTTATATTTAGCTGTAATGAGTCAATGTCTTTCGGTCTTTAAAGACAAAAAGCATTATAAGCATTATAAAATGATCAAGTTGGCCTGTATGTACTCTGTATTCAGTTCTGCATACTTTTTGTACTTAAAATATTTCTTTAAGGTCTTATCATGATAATCACATGCCATTTTAAATCCATGTTTTCCACAAGACAGTTTTTATGTCTTTGAAAATTTGTGAAAACCTGTATTTCAGTGTTTTGTTGTCTTAACAACACCCAAGTACACGATAGTACAACATTTTGTAAAAGTCTGAAAATCAGTTTCATTAATGCCATGTAAACGCTTGACACATATATGCATGACTTTCTCCTTTTTAGAGGTCAAAGATTGCCGTGTTTGAGAAGATGTGGTCCTACATGAAGTCAGCAGACCCCTCAGTGTTTGTGAAAACCACAGATGAGGGTGTCATCCGAGTGAGGAAGTCCAAGGGGAAGTACGCCTACCTGCTGGAGTCCACCATGAACGAGTACATCGAGCAGCGCAAACCCTGTGACACCATGAAGGTGGGAGGGAACCTGGACTCCAAGGGCTATGGCATCGCCACCCCCAAAGGATCTCCGCTCAGGTAAAGTCACCTGTCCACTGTGTGTTATCTGTATGGCTTCATCACTGCTCAGTTCTGATGATGGTTTAGTTGTGATTGAGGCTGGATACAGTAGTTAGGGGGTTATTGTCACCTTGGCTACCTGTAAATTTGCATTTACTAGTTAATCCAGGTGGTTGGTTCATCCAGAAAAGTTGTGTCAACATTTACACACCCTGATGTTGTTCCAAGCCCTTGACTTTAGTGTCAGATGAAAAATAGATCTTTAGGTAAAATATCTAAGCTGCATTTTCTATATAATTAAAGTGAAAGGAAAAAAGGACCAGCTGTTGTCACTAGACAACGAGTTGTGGGTTTGAGAGAAGAAACAAGGGCATGTAAATGATGGCCGACTTTTAGTGTACTATCCCTTTAAGAAAAAAACACACTTAAAATAACCTGAAGATTTTAGTTTTTCATATTATGCAAGTCACATTTTGTGGGGCGAGGGTAAACAAACTGTATTAAGCAGCCTCTGTTACAACAGAACCTGCTGGTGTGTGGGTGTGCGTGGTGTGTGTGGAGCTGCTCTGCATCCTGTGTACCTCATGTTGCTTGAGGGGGTTTTCAGAACACTCCACTAGAAGTGCTTGCATAAGAAACAGCAGAAAAATGACGCGCCCTCTTCAAAAGCTCTCCACCTGTGTAGCTGTCCTTTCATTAAAACAGCAGTGCTGCTAAGCAGAAGCCATCGAGACGGCACAGACATTATTCACTTCAGGCTCTTTGAAGATATAGGTTTACAGGGTACTAATTTCACCTTCCTTATGAATTACGAAAGCCTTCTTCTCAAGAGACTTACGCACGGCAGAAATTGGCCAATCAGTTGTTATTCTCATGCAAGCCACTTCTGAAATGAATGTCGATATTAACCTTTTATAATCTCTGTTTCTTCTATAATCTCTGCAATATATGGTTGTTATTTAAAATGTACGCTACCATCATTAATGCCGCATTTATTGAGCTTGAACATACCCGTCTGACTAATACACATGGTGTTACACTCACTGCAGTGCAAAAGGGCCTCGCAAGGGCAATTTGGAGCTGTTAAAATAACCTCAATAACTACATATTACTCTAATAAGAGAGGCTCCTTGGGGATACGACCTCATAGCAATTGTACAGTCAATTTTTGGGTCACCTTATAGCAGAGTGAACACGGGGAGCACGGAGGGAGTGTGTGCGAGACGTCGAGCGTAAGATGTAAATGACAGACGTCCATCTTGCCACCTAGGGCAGGACTCAAATTAAATTACATGCTAGGTAGCCATTACTGTGACAGCAAGCGTGACAGAGACGTGGAAATGAATTCGCGAATTTGTTTCACTTGCTGTTGAGCTGCCAGCTGTGCAGCACATATTTACTTTGCCGGGCCCTCGGTTCAATCTGATTTTGAGAGCGAGTGACTCCTTTACCGGCGCGTGTTTACATGTAAAGTAGAACCGACTGCTGTGCACATACACTGCTTGATACAGATCAGTGATGTCACAGAACAGGAAACCGCTGTTCTGGGTTCTTTCAGAGATGGATACTGTATGAGCAGCGCTGCAGTTCATTACACATTAAAACTGTTCATTTTAATGAATGTTATTATAAAGTAAAACCTATAGTTTAGGGAACAAATATATGTAGGATCAAATTTTAAACCATTGACAAATGCTGTAAAGAATTGGCGATATGCTCAACTGGTTATTAAATACACCATTTGTGGTATAAAACTCTATATTATTACTATATTAACGCAAATTGAAGACATTGGAAGTCTTTGCTCTCAAAAACAGTGGTCACGGACAGTCATATGGAAAGATCTAGACTGAGATATGATTTGTTAAACGTGGTACAGCTGTCACAATGTAGCATAACATCCCTGTCTATCATGACTCGATTTTGCAGTGATACAGATTAGCGCCCCTAACAAAGATCACTTTAAAAGCACAGGATCTGATGTTATGGTCCGCTCACCTTATTTTGCTTTAATGAACTTTAAACTAAAGATGTTCATTGAGCTTTTGAACTTGTTTTACTTTTCACTTCACTTTACACTTTGCAATGTATGGATTAATTTTAGACTCGCAGATAAATTGTTTGGGTGCATTTCGACAGATGCTCCACATTTGCCTTGTCTTATCTCAGACTTACACCCTAAATCAGTTTGTTTTGCAGTCACGTTGTGACAGCTCTGAAGATTGATGTGTGTGCCCCTTTATCTCTTTCCATCTGTGTTTAGTCAATAAAATCATCTCACCAAAAGCACAGCCTCTTCCTGTAGGAAATGCTCATCAAAGTGAATGCGGTCGTCTCTTCCTCATTCCTGAGACACACTCTCTCATTTCTTCCTGTCTGAAACTTCTGGCATTAGAAAGAACTCCTGGGTTTTATCGAGCCAGCGAATCGCTTTCTACACATGCAGAGCGCCAGACGACATTCGCTTGCGACGCAGATCGGCCAGCCGATTGCATGCGGCGTGAGGAAATGTGTGTCGTGCAGGGCATGCAGGACCTGAGGATGAGGAGGAGATAAGCAGAGATGCATTCTGATGTCAGTTGTGTTTTAATGGTGAAGTAGAGAAAGTGCTAGAATTTGGAATAAATGAACAATCGCTTTACGAGAGGCATGTCTAATGTCTGTAGGTCACATTATGGGTCATTCTTTTGAAACACGGGTCTTTTTCAGTCAGATTTAGTTCGATTTTAAATTTTTATCAATTGTATCGCAATTGTGCCAAATCAAGCTAAATTAATACATTTTAATATATGTTGGGAAAATAATTTAGCATTTAAAAAGAAAGAGCTTGACATTTAACTATAAAATCATTCCCTGCTGACAAACGTAAAACGGAAGATAACTAACTACAAAGACTTTAACATGTCCTTGAAGGATTACAAAAGGAAAAAGAGACGTTTAAAGAGTTTAAGCATAACCTGGGGCACAATGTCAAGATTAATACATTCAAGAATAATACAATATATGAACTAAACTCAACAAATGTAAAGGGAAAATAAAGACAGAATGCTTTAAATGCTTTTAAAGACAGAAAGGCTTTTACTGCAATTTCACGCATTGCCTTTTATGTTTCAAACGGATGAATTCTAAAGCAAAACACATACAGTACATATATATAATATTCAAGTATAGTGTCTGTAGGCAAAGGTTAACATTAGCTATTGTGCACCTGTTCTATAGAATGACCCTGGCTACTATTCCCCTAAGCGATGAATAGAAAGAACACAGTAAATGCATCTAAGGTCATCTTCCTCTTATCTTCTCCTCCTCCTGTCTGAAAAGGTCTCGCTCCTGGCTTTATTAAATCTGTCTTACACTAACAAAAGCATCGTTCTCCATTAAAACATATTAACATACTGAAAAAATCACAGGCTCGGATCGAAACCACTGCGTCATGCATTTACCATTCCAGACTACACAGCGCGTTGTGTTTAAAGTCCGAGTCTGTTTTCCCATCACGCTGTCTCTCGAACGGCCTGTCTGGGCCGACACTGACCAAACTATTATGTCGTTATCGTTTCAAGAAACCCAGTAAACCTGGCCGTGTTAAAACTGAATGAACAAGGCCTGTTGGACAAATTGAAAAACAAATGGTGGTACGACAAGGGAGAGTGTGGCAGCGGAGGAGGTGATTCCAAGGTCAGCCCCAATGTGACAAACCCAGCGGGTAAAACTATCTCTACCATGGGGGGTAACCGGCAACTCACGCTGAGCAAACACTCTAGACAAAACTCTAAACGAACTCTCTCAGAACAGTCTTCTCTCAAATGTTGTCTGGTTTTATGTGAAGTAAATCTCTCAAAGGTCAAATTTCGGCCAAATTTAGCTGCCATATCTTTTCTCCATGACAACCGGTCAATAATAGCCAATGCTGTTCACATTAATCAGAGTGCTTGCGGCCTGCCGGTTACCCAAAGTGATAAAATAATACACATCTCGCAACAGGGAGCAAGACAGCATCGCTAGATGGAGTATTAATCCTTATCACTTTTACAATGAACTACCAAGATGTATCTGATTTATGAGTGTGTGTGTGTGTGTGTGGGTGGGTGTGTGCAGTCAATTAAAACAAAAAAACAGAACAGTTGAGTTTATTTTGATGGGTGTGTGTTTAATGTGCATGAATAACATAAAATAACATGGATAATGTTATTTATGTTATTTCCCTGGTTGAAGAATCCCAGTTAACCTAGCGGTGTTGAAGCTCAATGAGCAAGCCGTCTTAGACAAACTGAAAAACAAATGGTGGTACGATAAGGGGGAGTGTGGAAGCAAGGACTCCGGAAGAAAGGTCAGTTCATACATTTGGTCCTGTTCTGTTCCCCTCAGTTCAGCCCCCCCCCCAAAACCCTAGATTCAGTTACAATCTGACATGGGCGGTTCTTACTCTCTCTCTCCAGGGTTCTGTTTTCTCCTCAGGGTTTCCTGATAGAGATCACAATATAAAGACAGATCTACCTGACAGAGATGCATAAATAAATGTTTGTCAATGTATGTATAATTCAACTTAATGCATGAATAAAGCTGCTGTAAGATGTTTTTCCATGTAATGGCACATCCTGCCTGATAGATCCCAGCTAACAATTTTATATTGTAAGAATGCTTCCATTAATGTTTCCAGTAAGTTACAGTAACGTTAAAAGGGTTATTTTGATTTTTTGAAAGTTCTACAAATCTTCAAAACATCCAGTAGACATGCTTGGTTATAACAACATTATTCAGTCGTTTTTAAATTAACTAACATTTTTAAAACGTTCCACTAATAACGTAAGAATAACATTTTTGATATATGATATAGAACATTAACAAAGGCTATAATAACGTTCTTGTAAGAATGTTTTTGATAACTTTGAGAGAACTTATAGAACATTGGCCAGCGTTTTGAGAATGTTCCCTGTTAGCTGGGATATCACTGAACTGAATGTCATGAGAAAGAAAACTGTTTCTGTGACAGCCCTGGGCACTATAACGGCAAATAAGAATCTGACAGCCGCCTGCATGTGTCAACCAATCAGAACACTTGGAGACGGCTCTCTGCCCAGGGTGCGAGTTTGAGGCGGGGCACCTGTTTGACCGAACAACAAGTAAAAACCAGTTTGGAAGCAATAATGTATACTGCACATTTTGGCAAATGTAGTCATCTGGGAATTCAATGCATACAGAACATTTGCATACTGTGCAGGGTATACACACTGTATAAATAATACTAATGTTATATTAGTATGCAGTTCTGGACATTGGCACTCATTATCTCTGCTAGCACACAGCAGTTTTAATGTGCTTGTAGGTGTACAAGTACAATGGATTCATACGTGTTTGGAGGTATTATTAGATACTAAGCCTAAACCTGAATTTTGCATGCTGCATTTCATCCCTTTTGTCATTGTTCTTCATAAAGAAACAGTGTTAGAACTCAAAAGCGAATTGTTAAAAATACGGTATAATTAACGTGCGGTTTAATATTACTAGTTCATGTGTAAATAATAGTATGGCAGGCAGCAGGAGTCGTGAGGAGAAGGAGCACTTTGTAAGATAGGATGACTCACTCTGTGATACACTCATTCTGTTTAAAATAGCCCGGTGGTCCAAATGGAACTCTGGAGAGAAAATGGTGGTATTGTTTTGACCGTCAGTAAGAGAGCAGCCCTTCCCTTGGTCCTCAGCCTCTGTGTTCTCCCTCCTGTCTGCCCTTTGAGTCTGCATGTATTTGGATGCAAACCCAGTGAACAGCTGAATTTAATGTCACAGGCCCTGACCGCCACACCACCAGTACACCACACCCACCTGCATGGCACACAGAGACGACACTTCCCTTGTTAAAAGACAATAGCTTACATATTAAAGGCATAGTTCATATTTAAGATGAAAAAAATAGTTCAGCCCAAAAAACTTTTAATTCTGTCATCGTTTACTTAAATTATGCCTTTCTGTCTTCCATGGAACATAAAATGAGACAATCTGAGGACCAGTCAAATTACTGAAAAGAACTCAAAGGAACAATTTGTTCATGAATCGGTCATCATTTGTCTCATTAGCACCAGCGTGAGCCAGGGTGGATGTCAAGATTTTTTATATGATTTTTTCTATGATAATCTTATCATGGCAAACTGGAGCAATTTCAGCAATAAAAATCAATAACATTTCATTTTTTGACCAAAATATAGTAAAAGTATAATGAGAAGATAACATTTTAAAGGGATACTTATCTCAAAAATGAAAATTGTGTCGTTGTTTACTCACCCACACGTTCTGCAAAAACCTTTCTTTCTTTCTTTCTTTCTTTCTTTCTGTCTTTCTTTCTTTTTTCTTTCTGTCTTTCTTTCTTTCTTTCTTTCTTTCTGTCTTTCTTTCTTTCTTTTTTCTTTCTGTCTTTCTTTCTTTCTGTCTGTCTTTCTTTCTTTCTTTCTTTCTGTCTTTCTGTCTTTCTTTCTTTCTTTCTGTCTTTCTTTGTTTTTCTTCCTTTTCTTTTGTGGAATGTTGGGTGGAACATAAAATGAGACAATCTGAGGACCAGCCAAATTACTGAAAAGAACTCAAAGGAACAATTTGTTCGTGAATCGGTCATCATTTGTCTCATTAGCACCAACGTGAGCCAGGGTGGATGTCAAGATTTTTTGTAAAAAATTCTGGTCTAAGTCTCAGCCAAAACTATTGATTACTATACTACTACTATATGATTTCAGAAAACAATCTGTAACTTTTGTCTCTCTATCGCCATCTCTGTTCGAAACATAAAATTGCAAGTTACTTGCGGAGTTACTTCTTAGCATGGAGTTTAAATTCTAAACAATCGCTGTTAGAACAAACTA
>JAZGTI010006191.1:0-23877 GCA_036877585.1 Botia kubotai | reverse complement strand
GTAACAGAAGCTATAATTGATAAAAAAATCCAGTTTGGACAAACAGTCTCTTATTTGGCAAGTAAGCCAACTGGTAAGAGGTATACCAACATGACCGTAGACGTTCAATATAACATGGAAGTTACCTAGCAACACCCTAAAGCGCCTTCCCAAAACACACTTTTTAGGTTTGTTACTGTATGTGATTCTGAGGGATAAATCAAAATTTTCTTTGGTCATCAATATCCTGTCTGAGATGTTGTATTGAGCCTAAAACATTCCTTTTGAGTAAACAGTGAGCATCAAAGTGCTTCAGAGTGACATTTTGTAGTAACAAAACATAGAGTAACAAGACTTACAATCTCCCCACAGTCCACACAGGTGTCTGTCTGCAGTGATTGTGGGACTGTCTGCATTCTTTGTAGAATTTGCTGGTTTTACTTGTCTGTCATTTCCTGTGAAGTGTTAAATCTCTCCTGCTTTGTATTCACCTCACCTGCTCAAACAGACACAAGGCTAGTTGTGTACTTAAACTAATAACCAAGACTAGTATTAGGGTGAATCTCATGGTAACTGTTAAGAGCACATCTGGGTCATTGAGCACCAAAATCAAAATGAAAAAGACCTTTTAGTTTTATTGAACCTACCTCAGTTGTAATATAAACAATATATTTAAATTGTAATGGTCCTGAAAAGTGAGTGAGATTCACCCTTAGCTGAGAAACTTGTCTGTAATGCTTCAATGAACTAAACCTGCTTACTGTACTTTACTGTACTGCTCCTGGAACCATTGTCATCTCTGTGTGATTTCTGTCTTTGTGTTTGTGCTGTTGTTCATGTCTTCATACATAACTCTGTCCTGCTGTAAACACGCGTCTGTTTCCACAGGCTGCAGATATAAGAGAACGGCTTCTTCCTGCTAACGCTTGCTTCATATCTCATAGTAATTCTGATTGGTGCTTGCATGTGCTGTATTTAACCCCTCATTTGCCAAGTTGTTTTTCTTTGCATCATCTCCATCTGTTCTTCAGCTCTTCTCTTTGCAGATGGTCGCAGTGATTTTAGTGTCACACTCCATAAATGCATCTCTGCAGTGGGATGCGTTTAAGATGAGACGGTCGCATTCACCTCATCCTGTCTTCTGTCCACTCGTCTCAGTGGCAGTGTGTGTCTGTGCGGTTCTTGGCAGATGGTCTCATCTCTCTGTCCTCTAGTTTTAAATCTGGCTCTCGTTCACTCTGTGGCAGCTCCTACAGGTCTCCCTGAATCTACTGACACTAAGAGATCACACAGATCTCCACAACATGTAGTTAGAAAACAAACCACCATACATTTGCTTTTGGTCTTGAACTGGATTGAGATGCTCAGGATTGGTCCTGTGAAGGCGCTCTTCTCTCCGCATCTCCACTGCATCCTCCTCCACAGATCTCAGCTCCTGCCGTCACCTCTGCTGCTGTTATTCCTGCACATCCTGATCTTCCTGTCATTGGTCAGAAACTGACAATAATGCGCAAGCTATTGATATTGCGTCCGTTTCTGCTTAGACCAATTTTGAGGGTAGTGATGCGTTTAATGTGACAAGTTCTGTTCTTTAATGTCACTAGAACTCGAGTTTCCACTGGAAAAAACGTCATTTCAAATTTGTGATTTCCAGTCCTAATCATTCCTGTAGCGCACACTCGTTCTCATTTTGCTTAGAAATCTGATTGGCTAGAAATGACTTTGTAAATGTCCTGAGAAACTGATTTTAGAAATCTTTCTCTAGTAATCACAACGTCTGTAAATGTCTTGGAAATTCAGCCCTGATAAACTAATGAAGTGCACTTCAAAGATTCTTGAAGTGGCCTGAAGGACAGGAAGTTAATGTTAATGTGAAGGAAGTGAGATAACTCTTGATGAGGTGATTAACGAGTGTCTGGTCACTCCGGCAGCAGTGTGTCGGAGGAGTGCCTCACTCTGGAAGAGAAGGGGCAGCGTGAGAGTGAACGCCGCATGGCCAACAATGTGCGGGAGAGGGTGCGCGTGCGGGATATTAACGAGGCCTTTCGGGAGCTTGGACGCATGTGTCAGCTGCATCTGAAGAGCGACAAGGCTCAGACCAAACTCATCATCCTGCAGCAGGCTGTGCAGGTCATCCTGGGTCTTGAGAGACAGGTGCGAGGTAGGACGAACCCTCCCTCCCCTCAAGTTCTGCCAAGAATCACCACACACACTTGCCACTGAGGGCCGTGCCTCTTCTGCATGGCTTGCATGCTGCTGCTGCATGCGGTGGCGTCTTGTTTGTGCGCGTCTCAGAGCTCTCCTTTCTTTGACTTTGTGATTTACTCACATATTCCTAAATCAGCATCTTCTTCCTGTCAGCAGATATATATATATGTATATATATATATGTGTGTGTATGTATATATGTTAATATTCTATTTGAGGATGGAGCAAGTCAACAAATTATATTTGAGGGTTAGGGATTAATCAACCAATCAGAGTTTAGGTTCAGTGTTGGGGATGATATTTGTTAGGGTCTATGGGAACTGCAGGGGTTCCAATCCATGTTTTTGGAGGTCCACAGACCTGCAGAGTGTCATTCCAACTTACTTCAGCACACCTGCCTGGAGGTTTCTGGAGGTCCCAGAGATCTTAATCAGCTGCTTCAGGTGTGATTTATTAGGGCTGGAGATAAACTCTGCATGTCTGTAGACCTCAGTGGAGAGGTCCCTCCTCCACTCATACTGTTAACAGGACCAAACTGAATGTCTGCTGTCACTGTTTTGTTCAGAGCGTAATCTGAATCCAAAGGCTGCGTGTTTAAAGAGGAGAGAGGAGGAGAAGATCACAGACCCTCACATGTTGTCTGGTTTGGGTGGAGATGGTCATGGTCATATGTAACAGTCAGGTGAGACTTTCAGCATTACTTATCAGATGTAACATTAATAAATATTTTGCCTGGCAACCTTTAAACTGTGACCAAATAAAATGTCATTCTATGTTTAATTTTATTGTTCTTGAAAGTTTTTATATTCTCTCATTAACATGTTTTATATTCACTAAATGATGATTTAATTCTTAGATTTTTATAGAATTATAGTATTTTATTAGCTGAAACCTGTAGGACACACAGAAATCAGCTTGTTATAGGATACATTTTGTTCCTGGTATGAGTAGGTTTAAAAGACCACAGTTTCAATTTTTTGCTCTCTGTGTAGAACTCTATTAATTCTGACGAGATGAGGCAGACATGATACCCACTGCTTCACAGGTTTATTTACTGTTATTCTTGAGTTTATATTGTGCTTTTCCTGTTCCTCCACAGATACTGGCATGAAGGAAGCTCTCTCTCATTGATGAGGCCTTAATCGTCCTGTTCTAGATCCAGTATCTACACAAGTTCTTGATTTATATGTTCTAAACAGATGTGTTATACACAGTTAGTACACTTCCTGAGCCACTTGTGTGGCTCTCCGTATGTACTCAAGAACACACACATGAAATCAACATACAGAGCATTGTTGAGTATTTCACCAAGAGCAGCGTGTCTGATCACCCTGCTGTTGGGATTATTAATGACTGTGTGCTGTTATATAGCACGTTATGCACCTACCCATGAGCCTTTGCATTAAACACAAAGTCAAGCCGAGGGAGCACAGTTCATTATTTTATTTGTAAAACATGTATTCAGCTTCTCTTCTGTACTGCTTTGTGTTTAAGATGGAGAAAAGTAACAGAATCCTTTAGTTCTGATGTTGTCACTGACGATCAAATAATTGAAACCTGTCGCAAATGTGACCCTCATATTTCACTTCAAAAAATCAAGAGAGGATTGAATTATTTTGCAGTAATAAAATGAAAACTGTCTCTCTGTAACAGAGCAAACATTTCACCTTTCAGTTCTCATTAATGTAATGCAAAATAATGATGTATTGATTTAATTGTAAAATATTTGTACGTCATGGTAGCATTTGTTGTACTGCTTAAATTCTGAAAACTGATTTATATTTGAAAAAAAAATCTATGTATAATAGTAAACGCTTGTAGTTTTAATACAATAAAAAAACAGTACAGCATTACAATAATTAGACTTTAAGGGAATATCATAAAATGCTACAATGCAAAATGAGTGATTCTAAAGAGAGATTCATTTTCTTAATGCAAAACACAGTTTCCATGTTTTCTTTTGATTTTTGGGATGAAATGTTGCTTTTTGTTTGTGTCTCCAGCCACTGATGCAGAAGAACTCTGAGACTATTTTTAATGTTTTAAAACACTGTGTGACACTTAACAGTTTATTTCTCGTTAATTTACTGATCTCTCGTTACTCTTCATGCACATGCTGTGATTGAACTGGACCATTTCAAACCTGTTTGTTCTGTTTCTGAACAGATGTGTGATTTAAACAGATGGATTTCTCCCGAGCAGATATCTGCTCACACACACACACACACACACACACACACGACACAAACTGAATCTGATGACTCATGGACTTAGTTAACAGGTCTGTGTCAGTTATTAGATATTAACATTTCAATGCTAAAACTGTCAGATGTGTTCATGCTTTTTATAAACATAACACAGATCTTGTCCACAGCTGAATGTGCTGCCACTTGTCAATATTTCTACAAAAAAGTCATCAGAAATCATTTCTGTGTGATTTACATGACAACCCATGGGTTGGGATTTTTTTTTTTACTTTTATATAAAGTTTTGTTTTTCTATTATCTATGTTGATTAAAATTATAGATACATGGTGAAAAGTAGTACTGAAGTGTGCCAGGAAAAAGTAATATCTTTTGCAGTTCAGATGACCTTTATGATAGGAGACCACAGAATGATGATTAGTAGAAAGTAGAAATGCCAGTTTTGCTTTCTCACACAAAGATGTTTCTTATTGTTTGTAAGGTCTGTATTCTCTCTTCTGTCAGTACAGACAGTGGTTTAATTTGTATTTCATTTCATTTAGCATGTTTTTGTCCTGAAATGAAAGGGCACAGTACTGCATTTGTCTCTGGAGATCATTTTGTTTTTTTTCCAAATGAAAATGATTGTATGCGCTGTTCTGGTTGGTGTATTGCAACAATGTTCCTCTTAAAGGAGCCAGTGTGGCCTTCTGCATTCTCCAGACTTCCAGATGTTGTGAGTCTGTGACAGGGAGCGAAACTCGTGCCTGCATCTTTGTTCTTGTTTTATTCTGGAGTCAGTCTGGTTTTTATCAAAACCTCACGTCTTATGGCTTCACCTGAGAATATTTTATAAATTCACGTGAGAGAGACATGGGAATTCCAGGTTTAAGTAAATTCTTGCTCCTCTGAACAAATAAAGTACTTTCTTTGTAAACATTGATCTGTTTGTATGAATTCAGTTATGCTTATGCTATAACTTTGAAAAGCCTTTTTCAGTGGCTCTGAATGGTATTGGCAGCTAAACAGATTTTTTGAACAGAGTTCAAAAACAGAGTTTGAACAGAGTTAAAAAAATGTTTCAATCATTTTCATCGTGGGCCCTGGCATAATGTGCAGTCTTTTGCGTTGAAATCTGACAAGAGAAACGAATTTAGCAGACTTTTAATATAGACGCTTTAGGTTTTATAACTTCCGCTTACGTGATGACGTACTTCCAGCGTTTCTTTCTGCTGCTCGTCTCACACGTCTGATAATGTTGAGTAAAGTAATCGGACAGAAATACATGTCTATGGCGAAAGCATGGTGAGCGCACGATAAAGTCTAAACAGCATGAAAACTGTGGTTTGTTATTACTTTTAGGGTTGGTTGGGTATTATCAAGAGTATTGTCCTTCTCATGACCTGTAGCTTGCTAAGCTAACGAGTTAACTGTGATAAGAACTGCTCGTCGTGCTGTGATGCATGCAGAACAGATCTGGGCAAGTTTACATCAGTTCATTTAGCGTTTCAGTTCATTCATACGCTTTTACCCATACAAATGAGGGAGCATTTGCCCAAAGAGCCAACAACAATAAGCACAGTCTACAAGACTACGTTGAAGTTTATAATAGAGTTGAAACTATAGAGAGGTGAACAACATTAAAAAGGAAGACAACATATGTTCAAGGAAAAGCTCCTGGATTGTGTTGCAGTTTTACTATATGTGAGCTGTGTTGTTCTGTCTTGGTACTTTGGTGTGGATGTTTGTCCTCATGTTCTCCTCATCTGCAGGGTTCCCACTCTGGCAGTCTGGGGTGGAGTTGGAGGTGTTGCAGTTGTGCACTTCACAGATTGGCATCTCATTTTAGACTATGTTCCCTACATTAATGGGAAGTTCAGGAAGGATGAGTAGAGCTTCAGAAGGTTTGTCTTCATTGCTCTTTTGGTTTTATTAGACTCTGCGTTCCTAGCAACAGCATATGTTTTGTTGTGTAGGGATGTGGAGTGTTTACAGTGACAGTTTATGTCTCTTTATACAGTTTGTTGTTCAGTAACAGACAGAAATCTCACAGTATTCTATGAATGTGTAGTAGAATGCAGGTATATTACTGATACACTCCAAACACTTTCAAGTATTGTGAGTTTTGAGTGAATGGTGGAGGAGAAACCTGGAGTTAAAGTGACTTTACTTTCCCCTGATGTCATTGACCTTTAATCTTTCATTCTCTTTAGGTCAGTCTGTTTGCTTTTGGACGTCACAGTTATAAACATCATTATGCTGTGTGAAATAAACCTGATCAACCTCGTTTTGTTGATCACTGCAAATGAACAATGTGATATTTATTTTGAAAACATTTAATCCAATTTTCACCAGGAATTTTCACTGTGGGTTGCACTCAGAAATTGTCAGGTCTCAAAATGAAGCTGTCACATTAAAAGATGTACTCTTGTATATTTCCACTGAAATCTCTTGCCTGTGTTGAAATATGTTAAATCAAGTCATGGCATTTTGTGGACCTGTGATCTGTTTATAAAGTCTGCTGTACTCTCCATATCAACTGCTCGACCACAGTTTGACTGGCGGTGCTTGTTACTAAATAAATAAATGGAAATAGGTTTGACTTGTTTGTGTATTCTGATCACTTGCTATATATAAATCAATTGACTTATCTGAACATGCAATATAACATATATCTGATTCATTATAATCTGTATTTTTAATACGAAAATGCTTTAATAATATTCAACTTCAATTAATGCATGGGACCCTGAGTTACATTTTTAAAAATGTCTCATAACATTACTAATAAATTAAAAAGCTGACTTTAAAACTGTAAAGTACGACACGACAAGAACAGTACGATAAACAGAGGTGAATCATTTGTGAGTCGATTCGCAATGAGATCCGAGTTACGAGTACGAGTTAGCGGCACCTAAAGACAGACGACTCGTCGCGTCGAGTCAGCAGGTCGTGAAGTGTGTGGACAGAGAGCAGCGACCAGCCGCCTTTAACCCCAACATTCAGCGCTTTTCCTAACAGACAGACTTCAGGAAAACATGGAAAGGAAAAGGTGGGAGTGCTCGGCCCTCCCAAATGGTTGGAAAAGGGAAGAAGTGACCAGAAAGTCGGGCTTGTCCGCGGGGAAAAGTGATGTCTATTATTTTAGGTACAGTGGGGTTAGCCGGAGAGCAGCGAGCCGAAAGAAGGACTAAAGTTGAATTTATATCTTCTCCTGCTGTGATTAAGTGTATTTATATTGATCAGTCAGGTACTTTAACGGGCCGTTATAGCGGAAAACTTGTTGTTTGTCGTGTGTAAATTAAACTGCTGGTGTTTTCGTGTCTTATATGAGTTAGCCGTGAGCGCTAAACAGCGGTAGCAGACGTGCTAACTACGCGCTTTTGTTTATTCATGTAGTTAAAACTCATTGTGTTTTAGTTCAACTTAACTACATTTATCTCGCTGTTTGATCATCGTTTATAAAGCAGCACGTACTGTAAACATAAAACTCCAGTGTGCATGTCTTTCCTTTATAAAGATAATAACTGGACTCGAGTCATGATAAAACACCAGTAATGCGTCCACCAAAACGTCACCCGTGTGAAGTCATGTGATGGTATATGGTAAATATTGTCATGTGCTTTTGTGGTTCTACAACAGTGTTTTGTGTTGTCACGGAGTTTCTTGTAGGTCAGCTGTAGTTATTTGAGTGATGATTTTTAATCGACTGATGTATTTAAATATTGGCACGAGCTTGACGCAGTTTGTGTTTTTTAATACACGATTATTTTGACAGTTCTGTTTGCGCTGATTATATATTAAAAAATTCAGACAAACAGCACACTAGTTGTTTCTGTGGTGATGAATTTGTGCAGAGATTCGTTTTTTTGGCTGAAGGCTGTTTTCCTAATACTTCTGGAACTTTCTCAGTCCAACAGGGAAGAAGTTTCGGAGTAAGCCCCAGCTGGCCCGTTACCTGGGAAACTCGATGGATCTGAGCTCCTTTGACTTCCGCACAGGGAAAATGCTCATGAGCAAGCTGAGTCAGAACAGACAGCGGATTCGCCACGATCACAGTCAGAGCAAGGTGAGCGCTCAGGCTGAATGAAGTCACAAGCATTCAGCATCTTTAAGCCAATAACCTGTCTTTGCTGTTTGTAATGTTCTTGTTTTCTCTCTAGGGTAAACCTGATCTGAACACATCCCTGCCGGTTCGACAGACAGCGTCCATCTTTAAACAGCCTGTCACCAAGGTTACAAATCACCCCAGCAATAAGGTGAAGACAGACACTCAGAAAGCAGCTGAGCAGCCTAAACAGGTACAAGTCACACCTTCACAGAAGTCTGTCTTTCAGAGTCAACGTTCACACAAAAATGAACGTTCCGTCATAATTTACTCATCGTCTTTCTGTTCCAAACACGTCTATGTTGTTGTTGTTTGCTGTGGAACACAAAAGGCAGACTGTTTGGAAAGCTGAGATCTTAATGCAGTGTATATTTCTATTATAAACAATGTCAGCTCAGCTGCAACTTTTTTTGGTTAAGAATGAACAAAAATCGGTTATTAAGCAAATACATGACAGATCAGCATTCAAAACAGACTCCTTATGATTTGCCACATTAAGTTTATAAAAACGATTTATAATTTGAGCAGTCAGTCTGGATTTCACAGGAAATGTCTGTCTGTAAACAGAAAGAAGATCCGGCTACTATATCACATGTGCGGGTGCTGTAGATGATGCAGCGTCTATTGCTTGTTCTTACAGCAGTTGTTTAGGATTTAAACTTGTCATCTACTTAAGAAAATAACTCTCAGTACAATGCAATTTTATGTTTCTAACAGAGATGACGATAGAGTTACAGAAAGTTACAGATTGCAGCTTTAAATCGTTATTAGACATGTTATTATTATAATGTTTGTCTTTATGTTCCAGGAGAAACAAATAACCACTTTCAGCACACACACACACACATGACCTGACTCAATAGTCTATGTTTCTGTTTGATTCCACAGCTGTTCTGGGAGAAGAAGCTGAGTGGCCTCCATGCGTTTGATATAGCAGAAGAGCTGCTGAAAACAATTGATTTCCCTAAAGGTTTGCAAGGTGAACACGATCAGCTGTCATACAGACAAACTGCATAACTTTTATTTTACTGTGTTCAAAACTACATGGTGATAGTCACAACTTTGATAAATGTTTATAATTCCAGGGAAATCATCACGTGTACATATAAAGTGTGTATTTGCTTAGCTATAGTACCGAGGAGTCAAACCTCTGTGATTTCATTGTCTCAGCTGTGATGTCTTGTGCAGGTGTTGGACCAGGATACACAGATAAGACTCTCCTCTCAGCTCTGGCGAGTGCGCTGCACACCAGCTCGACACCCCTCACAGGCCAGCTGTCTGCTGCTGTAGAGAAGAACCCTGGAGTCTGGCTGAACACCACACAGCCTCTGTGCAAAGCCTTCATGATTACTGATGAAGACATCAGGTACACACAACCACTGAAGATCCTAAAGCTGCAGTCCAGAACTCCAAAACCAGAATCAGTTCTTGAGCAAGTACATGACAGATCAGTGTTCAAACATCTCTTTACCCTGATTCACAATGCTACATTTATACAAATGATTTATCATTTCAACTGTCAGACTGATTCTGGCTTCAACATACGTAAAGAAAAGTATGTAAAGTAACCTGTAATTATGATTCAAACTGAGATGATGATAGAGAGACAAAAGTTACACATTGCAGCTCTGTTTCGTGCTGTCTGATACATCTAACACAATGTTCTAGCTAAACTGCACCCTTGTAAGTGATTAATTAGAAATGCCCTAAATAGTCAACATCTCTTATGAGAGACACAGCTGAATCCATAAGAAAACACTGCTGACATGGGCTAACAGTGGGACACACAAAGAAGTGAAGTGAAGTGAAGTGTGGTGATTTTGTTTTATCAGTATTTTTGAGAAGGTGTCTTCAGCTTGTCTTCACAGCAGGTGTTTGAGTGCTGTCTGAAAATGATTGTTTTGTTAAATTAATGACATAATATTAGTATTTTAATGCTTTTCATGTCATTTACTTTGACATTGCTAAAGGGACATTAAAGTAACTTTGTAACTGGGTGCTTCAAAACATAAGAAATAAACATGATGAAATGAAAGTACATGACATGTAACAATGAGCAGACTCTATATTTAGTTCGATTAAACGTTACAATCTAAAATAATATCACCAGCATATAGTTCTTTTTTGAATAAATTAAATCAGTAAAATGTCTCAAACATTCCTCCTCGTGTGATGGGAGTGTGTGACTCTGAAATAAAACTGAATCTGCTAAGAATCACAACAGTACATGACAGTAGAACATCAGCATGTGTATCATGTGTATTGCTTTCATTTCTGTGTATATTCCAGTACTTTATTAAGCATGCAAAGATGATGTACATAATGGGTCACACTAAAGTTTAGTCACACTAAAGTTTAGTCACACTAAAGTTTAGTCACACTAAAGTTTAGTCACACTAAAGTTTAGTCACACTAAAGTTTAGTCACACTAAAGTTTAGTCACACTAAAGTTTAGTCACACTAAAGTTTAGTCACACTAAAGTTCCTTTCTCACAGGAAGCAGGAAGAGCTGGTGTATAACGTGAGGAAGAGGCTGGAGGAAGCGCTCATGGCCGACATGTTAGCACACATTGAAGAAGCCACTGGTGATGTTCAGTCTCTGAAGGAGTCCAGCCATGAGGAGATGGAGTCTGTATAACTGTAAGACACTCATTTCAGCAATCAGTCTATTTTAAATGAAAAAACCTCCAGTGAGCTCCACAGAGCTGCAAGTTCAACTCCAGCCCTAATGAATCACACCTGAAGCAGCTGATGAAGATCTAACAGAAACATCCAGCGGGTGTTGAAGATCAGAACTCTGCAGTTCTGTGGATCTACAGGAACATGGATTGGAAACCCCCGGGATAGATTCTAACAGATTTAAACACTTATGTTAACTTGTTACTTTTAAAAGTGTTGTCTCCACCCCTACTACCCTTTCAATAATCCAAATAAATGCATTTATTAAAGTGTTGAAATCAGGAAAACTCTTCACACTTGTTCTTCAGACTTGTCTGAATCTTAATTCCAGGACATGTCATGGGAGAAACACAGGTTTCAGATGTTTGTGTTTGTGACGTTCTGTTCATCTGCAGGTCATCAGTGCTGTGTAGTAGAACCTGAATCACACTGTTTATCTCCAGACACTCTGAAAGCCCCTGAACTCAACACCTTCTCTACATCAGCTGTGAACATGCTGTTTATTCTGTTTTTCTGACAGAACATTTCCAGCAGCAGTTTTAATGAAACTCTGTGCACTAACTAGTAGTTAACTAGTTAGTAGTTTACTCACCCACCTGTCATTGCAAACCTATATGACTTTTTCGTCTGTGGAACACACGAGAAGTTTTGAGAAATGTCTCTGGCTTTGTGTTTGTACAGTGGAAGTCAATGGGTGCCACTGTTCTCTGGTTACTGACTTCTGAAGCAAAAAGTACTACAGGTTTGGTTGAGTAAATGATGAAGAATTTTCATTTTGGTTGAATTATCCTTTTAAGTCGGTTTGGAGTGGGGATGAGATACAGGGGACATTTCTATCCCATCATTTATCCTTGAATCTGAGAGTAGAGATTAATGGCATAATTGACCACATTTTAAAAATGTTTCAATACTGTAAACGTAACATGTTTTCACTGAGGTTTAATTCCCCATCAACCTAAGCTAAATATTTTTTAAGTGGAATCATGAAAATCTGTAACGTTTTAATTTTTTTACACAAGAAATGCTTTGATTATAATCTTGGAAACATTGTACTCGAAACACATTTTGTAATAGCTGGTACAAATATGGTGCTCAATTTTTATAATAGTTCTGTTTTTTGTAGATTTTGTTACTGAATATTGAGTGTAGATCTAAGCTTTTATGTTGGTGCTTTTCAGTTTTTCCCAAGCCATTTAGTCATGAATTTATCCTTGTGTCACTGACCGTTAAATAACAGTTTACAGTTAAATAAGCAGTTTACTATTTTCGTCAGTTATATTTCAGTTATTTTGTGTGTTTTGGTGCTGAACATGGACTGAATTTCAGTCAGTTTTGGTATGTTCTCAGTGTGATGAATTCATGCTTTAGTAAAACACTTTGACTCGTGCTGTTTGATCTGTAGCCGCTGCTTGAACTTTTCAGTTGTTTTATTCACACAATCATGGTCGAAATTAAAAAGTTATTTACCCACATGTCCGGCTTTTATTATTTATTGAATTGTGCTTTTGTGTGATATGTATTCGGGGGGGTTAAGAGTTTAATTTTGGGAACTTGATCATTAACATCAGGGGATATATGGGGAATTTTGGTGGAAAGCTGGAAACTGATTATAGAACAACAGATCTTAAATGCATTGCGTTTATATATCATAATGATTTGATGCTTAATGTTATGGCTATATTTGTTTCATGATGATGTTTTATTTGAAAGTGGAGCACGCCGCGGCCTTTGAACCCTTTGTTGTGCGCCGGCGTGACGTCAGCGGACGGGCTGGAGAGAGCGCGTGGCGCGCGTCTGCACACAGACAGACAAAGACGGTGAGCCGGAGGACGCGCGATATTCCCTCCAACGCTACACGCGGAAAACGCCCCAGAAAACCATGAGCACACCGCGACGGGACGCGCGATTTTAATTCACGCTGGCGTTTCATTTTTTAACCGCGAATGTTTTACTCAACGAGCGTTTTTCTTCAACGCCCCCAGTAATTAGCAGCTCCGCTAGCGGTTAGCCATCATCCTCCTCACAGTCACCCAGAAAACAGACGAGCCGAACCGAACCGCAGGACTAACGGTGAGCTGCATGTCAGTGCACGTGTGTGAGTTTCATTTCCCGCGGCTGCGGAGATTTAACACCCGCGACTGCCCGCGTGCCGCGCGGCTGAGATCCGCGAACAAAGGCGACAGTGTGACTGATGCTGTCCGGTTAGCGGCGCGGCTAACAACACCTCCACACGGAGCTCCGAACCTCCCCAAAACTCCCAGTTAAACCTGTTTAAAGTCACAGACACGCGCGACGTGAAGCCGCTGTTTAATTCACATCATGATGGTTTATTGTCATGAAATGCAACAGTGTTGTTGTTGTGCAACACCCGCGCGGGGCTAAACAACAGACAGCCACAATAAAGACAAAGAGCACACGAAACACGGAGAGCTAGAGAACAACAAGAGCACTAGTTAGGGGTTCAGACCACACTGCAGTGTACACTTGGACTGGTTTATGTATTTTGACACATCACTAATTTGTAAATACTTCAAAGACAGACGAAACAAAAGACCGTTTTTTAAAAATACGCATCATGCTGTAGTCAGGGTCCGGGAGGCGCAGTAAAACACACCCGTGCTGTTCGTACGTGTTTTGCATTATTTCTCGAGGTCTAATGGTTTTAAATATATTTTTCTCTTCTAGGGAGCGTGGTTGGGTTGTTGTCTGATGCACACCCGGGGACTATGCGTAGCCCCCTGTTCCACCCTGACATTATGGATCACGATATGGTGGTGAGCAGCACCAGCCAGTCCAGCGGGGTCACTCTGCCCCCGGCGCGGGAGACAGATCAGGAATCTCGTGGTGAGGACCACCAAGAAGTGCTGCGGTTCGCTCTGGATCAGCTGTCACTTATGGCGCTGGAGAAGGTCGACTGCCTGGATGGGACGACGGACAGCGAGAACTGTAACGGAGGTGGAGCATATGTCGACCTGCAGATGCTCGAACACACAAACGGGTCACGAGAATCGCCCAGTTCCTGCTCGCCCTCCCCGGAGTACTACGGCTCGGGAGGCGGCAGCGGATACCATATGGCCGGCTCTCACTCGGTTCTCGGAGAACAAAGCGCCATGCTTCGAAAGAGGAGCGTCAACATGACCGAGTGTGTGCCCGTACCCACGTCAGAGCATGTGGCAGAAATCGTGGGCAGACAGGGTGAGCGGAACTTCATTTGTATTACTGCCTTAAATTCGTGTTTTGCTGATCAGTCAGTGAAGTGTCTCAGTGTCATCGTCTTAATGTGGGATTAGTTGCATGTCATTCGACTGGTGTGACTAACGTTTCACAAAGTTTTAAGGCATCTTAACTAGTGAAAGCAGTTAAGAGTTTATTGGGAGGTGAGCTGCATCGCACACAGTGGACTGCTGCTGCTGTTGGTCATGCAGTTTACACAGATGTTGTTCTAAAAGTGTCGTCATCACCAGACATTTATGTTAGGATGCAAGGGCTGGTTTGGATGTTGCTCGGTAGGTGAGAGGGGGAGGGTGGGGCAGACAAAGCGGCAGATTGGGGGAGCCTGGACGCGTCTAGCGCCCCAGACAAAAGAGATCGACCCACGCGGCTTTAGCGTTTAGAGCCCCACACCCATCTCTAACATGGGCGTTTTATTAAGCGTTTAAACTGAACTTGTCTGTTAATTAATCTCCGATGGCATTTAGTTTTGATTATAATGTAATATCCACGCGCGGGGTCATGGGAGGACATGCGGGCGCAGAGGGCCGCGCGTGCGGTCTGTTGTTTCTGATGCACTCAGTCAGAAAATTCATTGAATTCAGTCGCTGAATTTTGGCTATGAATGATTCATTTAAATGTGGTCGATACGCGCGGCGCGAGGTTTGGCGCGGCGCGGGGCGGCTGCGCTTGCGGCATTGTTCTCTTTGTTTGAAATGCCATGCTTCCAGCCTCCCGCTATGACATCACAGAGCACGCACGTGATTGGCTGCGCGAAATAAGCTGTGCAGATTTAAAGCAACAGCGCCCGTGTTTTCCCTGCAGTCAGACCACCAATGAAAACTGTTCTGTAACGATTAGCATGAATGCATGTGATGACGCTTTCTTCTGACAGAGTGTCATGGCTTTAATTTAATAGTAGTATCAGATTTACTTTAGGAAAATATATATTATGAAAATTTAATTATTTAATCTATATTTTTCTGTACCATTCTATTTTTTGCACACTCTGTATTTCTGTTGTAGACTTGATTAAATTAGATGGTGAAATTCGGCTACTCAGTATACTTAAGAGCCTATACAGCTACAATATACTTAATTACAAAAGACTATAAAAATGTTGGTACATTTAACAAAATACTTAGTCTATTCTGAACATCTAATTGAAGTCTGTTTTCTATTGTACTTTGTAAATATTTTATTATACTTTTTTTATTCAGTTACTCTTGAATGTTCAATGTTTGTGTGTTTATGTTGTTTGTTGTTCAATGTTTTTTGAAAGTCACACTTACGTCTCTTTCTTGTGTCTCTGTTTACAGGTTGCAAGATCAAAGCGCTGCGTGCAAAAACAAACACGTACATCAAGACCCCCGTGAGAGGAGAAGAGCCCGTGTTTATAGTGACGGGCCGGCGGGAAGACGTGGAAATGGCAAAGCGAGAGATCGTTTCTGCGGCCGAGCACTTCTCCATGATACGAGCCTCACGCTGCAAAGCAGGCACGGGCGGCCCCGGGACGGTCAGCTCGCTTCCTGGACCTCCTAACCTGCCGGGTCAGACCACCATCCAGGTGCGTGTTCCATACAGAGTCGTGGGGCTGGTGGTGGGACCCAAAGGAGCCACGATCAAGCGCATCCAGCAGCAGACACACACGTACATCGTCACGCCCAGCCGCGAGAAAGACCCCGTCTTCGAGGTGACTGGGATGCCAGAAAATGTGGATCGAGCCCGAGAGGAGATTGAAACACACATCACGCTCCGCACGGGCGCCTTCGTGGATCTGCACGGCGACAACGACTTTCACAGCAATGGTACAGACGTCAGTCTGGAGGGTCTCGGAACGCTGGGGCTGGGCAGCACACTGTGGTCTCGTGCCAGTCACTCTGCACCTCCTCCCCCGCCCCCTCCACCTACCCATACCACCCGTAAGATGCCGAACTCTTACTCCAAAGCCGCCCTCAGTTCTGACTCCTTCTCGGGGTCACGGCGGGCCGCGGATGGCGGCAGCCCCACCAGCCCCTTCAGTACGAACAGCACAGGTGGCAGCTTCCCCTTCGGGGGTGACTCTGCTCCCAGCCTCACTAGTGCCTCTGAAGATCTGAGTTTTGAGTTCAGTGGCACCAACATCTGGGCGCCGTTCATGAATGGGGGGAAGCAACAGCCGCCGCAGCTTCGTCGCAACAGCAGCGGCCTCAGTGGGGGAGCTGTAACCCCACGTCTGTCTCCCACCTTGCCCCCTGACCCCTCCGGAGTGGATCACCCACTGGCACGCCGGGCGCAAAGTGACCCCCTCAGCACGTTGTCCTGGCTGCAGGCGGGTGGCGGCTCGCTCTCGGGCAGCAGCAGCGGTGGCAGCAGCAGCAGTGGTGGCAGCAGCACTGGTTACTCCTCTTGCTCCTCTTCTCTGCCCGGTGGCTCCCCCACTGACTCAGAGAGTGGGGGCAGCGGTGTGGGCGTGGCCTCCACCATGCTTGGGCGTCTAAAAGCAGGCGGCCTGGCTGGTCCTGTGGCTGCCGGCAGCAGGGATTGCTATGTGTGCTGCGAGAGCGAGGTGACTGCCGCATTAGTTCCCTGCGGGCACAACCTCTTCTGCATGGATTGCGCCGGGCAGATATGCCAGTCGCAGGAGTCAGAGTGTCCCGTGTGCCGCACCCCTGCCACACAATGCATTCGGATCTTCTCCTAAAGCCCAGAGCAGACCACATTCCTGCTACCCCTCTGTTAAAGACCGCCATCATAAGAGTGACAGTAATGAATACATGACACTATTCTGATTTAATGACAAGAATAACTTAAAATGTTGAGGATGATGTTACTGTCTCAAGTTTATTGTCTCAGACTGCAGCAGCAGGTTTTCTCCAGTGTCTTATCTTCAGCCCATCGCATTCATTCAGTCAGTCAGTCGCATTTAACGGTTATTTCTCCATTTATGCTGCAATTGGTCATTTTTTTCTTTTTCTACTTGCAGATATTTTTTCTGATTTTACGCTTGCATAAATCTGCACTTTTTCTAATGTTTTGGGGTCGGCAATGCAGTTGTTTTTTAAATTATTTTTTACAGTCTCGTTGCTGTTTTGCATTTTTAATTTAAACTTTTTTTATGCAGTTGACTGTGCAGTACGCCTGCAACGACAATGTGCTTGAAGAAAATGTAAGACTGCAAAAACCTGCACACTCGTCCAGACCAAAACATTACAGTTTTTTCTGTGAGTCATTTCTGTTTTATTATTGATGAAGAATGGAACACTTAATATTTATGTACGTTAGGAGTTGATATTCTATGTAATAGTTATTGTTGAATCTCAGATAGGTAGAACAGTACATGTTATACATATCATCACCATGCTAACATGTATTTTTCATCACATGACCTTCTAAACATTCATCCTCTTCTGACTGTCGGTTTGTTTTAAGAGACAATCGTTGTCATTGTTTATGGCTGTGAACGATGTGTCTGATTCATTCGTTCATTCCAACACTCCCCAAACAGGGTGTTTTTATGTGTTACAGTTTTCCTGTTGTGTTGTGTGGGGACTTTCTGTGGTAAAACGGATGTGGAGAGCACAGGTGTTTAACTCCACCCCCAACAAACCACATGACATTACTGAATTCTGAGATAGGTCTTTGTAACTACGCGAATGTTTTTTCTGTTGTGTGTGCGTGTTTGTGTGTTAAGAAGAATGCAGTTTTTTTAAAGATCCGTCCCAATCGTGCACTGCAACACACTAAAATGTTTTTTTAATTCCCGAGGGGCCTGTCGTAGCCTCATCGCCCCAAGCTGGAGTGCAATCTGTCTTCCAGCTCCCTTACAAGAGCATTTAGTCTCATCCTGAGGTTAAACTTTTACAGTTGTGTCCTGCAGTGATGGCACTTAATACCAGAACAGAATTCCCGTATGCTGCCTGTGAACGTAGCTGTTGTTTTAATCTGATCTGTAGATGCATGACAAGCCATGAGTGCATCACTCTGTAAAGGGCTTCCAGAAATACACTTCAGGTCATATCCCGTCTCATGTCTGATAAATGGGATGTACAGTCCCAACACAATCCCTATGGCAGCTATATCACCCCGGGCTTCCACACACTGAGAAACACACATCTGCTGGCTGTCAAAAATCTTCCATGTCAGCCAGACAGTTTTTCTACTTTACTAGAATTGTCTAATTAAGCAAAAGGGACTGAGACACGTCTTAGAGACCTTTTTTCATAAATTATGGTTTGCATCATTTGTACATATTCGTGATGTTAGTTTCTCATTACACGTACAAGATTGTGCAAGGGAACCAGCTGGTGAGGTGTAGTAACCGGGTTAAAGTATAGAAAGTAGCGTCTGTGGCATCTTGATGGGTGGTAAAGGTCATGTGATGAGTTTTGGGATTGACCGCACAGACCTGAAGTTGGATCATTTGTGTTCTGTTCCACCAGGTTTAGGAAGAGGGTTTCACATGGGTTGTTTTCAGAGATCTCAGGCAGATTAGCATTGGAAAGACATCAAACGCTGTTTTCCCATGAAGCATTTTGCCCTAAATTTTGCTTTAACTCTTTTATATGTGCGCAGAACCAAAAGTTATTTCAAGAACAGAATTTCAGACCTTATTGTATATATCCTGAATACAATCATTAAGGATTGCTTTTCAAAAAGTAAAAAACTGAAAAGGTTAATGTAGTTTTAAAACGTATCAATATTTGTAAGTTAAACTCTGCATGTCTCGAAGCCATCAAGCATTAGCTAATAATTTTCAAAAAATAAAAAGACAAAAAAACCTTTTTTACACATTTTTTTTACAATTTATTTGCTTACCTTGACATAAATATCCCAGATTATAATGTGACCCCTTTATTACTACAAATGTATCTTTATTTTCCATATTTCTGTTTCCTGTGTACAACATATAGGCAATTTATAACAAAATGAGAAAAACTATTGAAGAAATTTTAAATTGAAATATATTTTATTTGAAAGTTTATGATCTTTTAACCGTGAGCAGTTGTATACACACAATATAAGCTGACTTGACGGTTATGAGAAATGTATCAAGAGTTTTATTTTTTATGCTTCTTTAATAAAGTCTTGTTTTTGTTTTGTTTTTGTACTGTAAAACAATAATCCAGTGTATCTGAGTGTCTTCATTTTATTACTGTAGAGGAGGAATGTTCAGTATGATCAAACATGCTGGAAATCCTCTATTAACTGCTTAATGTGTGTTTGAGAGTTCTGCAGGACAGTGAGTGTCTGCAGGACAGCACTGCTGTGTATTAAAAACATTTACACAAAGTGAATAATGTACAATATTACAACAAGTATTAAAAGCTATCTTTAAAGCTATAATTGTAACTTTTGCCATATCTGTTCAAAACAACATTACAGGTTGCCTGCTTAGTTATTGAACATAGATGTTAAGTTAACACAAGCTCTCTTTAAAAATGGTACTTAAAAGAGTTCTTTGCAGTGATGTCATAGAAGAACCATTTTTGGTTCTCCAAACCTTTCACACAAAGCACCTTTATTTTAAGAGTGTAGTCTAAACTCAAAAACTCGGTTTGTTTTTAAAATAACTTTTCTGTTTCTGCTTCTAAAATGGCCAGTTTTCAAAGTATGCAGCACATTTCTAGTGTGAAGAGAACAGAGATGAGCTACAATGAATAAACCAAACCTCACACTTTCTTAATGGGACAGATCTGTGTCTCTAACTGTAAGTGACATCAGGGTATTAAGAGACTTGACATGACAGCATAGGACAATGTATATATTTAGAACATTGTTTTGTGCTTCTATTCTATCTTTAATATTTACAGAATTTATAAGAATTGTGGGAGTTGAGTTATTTACAGGTGCTTATTCACCATGGCAACGTTATCTACAAAACCCAGACAAAATTAATAAAACATTCTTTGTCTAGACCTGTGATTGTGTTTCTTTTTTGAGTTTGTGAATTTGTTTTACCGTAGTAATATTTAAACAGTGTACATTATACTGTCATGTTTACTGTTTAACTAATCCATGAGTGCAATTTAAACCGTGAAAATGAAGACCAGTGGATTCACAATAACTTCATGTTGACATCTCACACTCAGTTCTTACAAGACAGTTCTTGGCCAGTACATCAAAACAAACCCTAAAGATCTTAGTTTTAGAGTTTCTAAAAGTTTCCAGTTAATATAATTTATTCTGGATTTATATTTAATTCTCACTCCTGACAGAAAGGCAATGTTGGCAAATTTAAAGTTTCTTGTTTGTCAAAACCAAACAAAAAAAGTCAAATGAATCCCCATGTGCCCATAACTGTCAGATGAACTCAGCTCTTATCTATACAACAATTTCATAATGACCAACATTTAAGTTCTAAAAATATGCTGTAGTATGCATGCTTTCTCTGATTCACATGTACACATCTGAGAAATGGATCTGATATGTTTTTATACAACATTTTATAAATGAGAGCGCTGCTGTTTTGAGTTCTTGACAGTTGTTGTATGAAAAATAACTTCATAAACTGACGTTGTATGCTGATGACATACTGTTGTTTGTGTCAGAGCCTCGAAAGTCAGTGCTTGTTGGAGATTATCAATTCATACTCTAAGCTTTCTGGTTATAAAGTTAACTGGTCTAAGTCTGAAGCTCTTCCTTTGACAGCTTATTGCCCTGCAGTACAGTCTCACCCAATAATATCACATCTCCATCCATTTGAAAGAGAATTGCAAAAATATTGAAGTTTGATCCCTTCTTGAACGTAGCTTCAAGTATTTAGTTGAATCCAAAAATACGTGTTGGAAATGTGATTTTTCTCTGGAAAGAATGGATAGAGAGGTATCTTGAAGTTAGCAGATGTTTATGAAAATGATGCTTTAAAATCATTTAACCAGCTAACCCAGGTTTTGGTCTTAATCAAATGCAGTTTTGGAGATATTTACAGCTTAGACATCTATTATGTGGGACTTTTAGGACTGGTATTCAGGCTTCAGAAGAGGATTATATTTGACCTATTATTCTATCTGCATATGGCAGAGGACATGAGGGTTCAGTATATTACAGGTTGTTAATGGACAGGCTGTAGTTTTAATTCTACACTTAAAACGTTGTGGAGCAAAGATTTGAATTGGTGATGAAGATTGGATCAAAATTTGTCCGAATTGTAAAGTTATGTCAAGAAATCTTGGAGTACAACTTATACAATTTAAAATATTAAATATTGGTTTATATTGGCGGCAGTGTAAAAAAATGTCGTACCGATTACTTGAAAAACTGGATGTTTATGAGAGAAGGTGGGGTAAATATTTGGCGCATCTCAGGGATGCTGATTTAAGTCCTTGTGGTGAGACACTGGAAGAGTACAAATAATTTATTTGATTTGATTCTGTCTGTTTTGTTTGTTAATGTTGTGGTTTCTCACATTTGAAGCTTATTTCATTTATGTGTTTATTGAATTTGTCATTTGTCAGTAAACTGTATATAACTGTATCTGACACATGGGGGGGGGGGGTGTTATAAAACCTTGATTTGTAATTTGATTGTATTGTTTTGTACATTGAAGAAAATAAAAAAGTTTGAATCATAAAAAAAGAAAAATAACTTCAAAATGTCACTGTTGTGTTTAACAAATGAAAAGGTGAAAGTAGTTTTAAGGGTGACGTAATGAGGAATGTGATTATTACTGATGAGAGGATAAAGCATTACAGAATAACATTATTTGGTTAAATTATTCTGCTCTGATAAAGAATATTTGCTAATGACGCATAATATTGAGAAAACGTTCTGCTGACGTTACTGCATTTATTTGATAACTTTAAGAGAGTTTGTTAGCCAACATTCCGAGAACGTTCTCTGGCAGCTGGGTTCTTTCTCCAAAAGAGGTTCAGCACGAGGTTTCAGATGGACAGAAGCATCATATGTGCTCCATATGACTTGTGCGCTACTTGTGAAGAATTATTATTTAGATATAATTTCACAAGTAAAGCAAAACTCCGGGCAGCGGATGCTCTGTGCGCGTGAGCTGACAGCGCGCGCTGTTTGTTTACTGTTTCAGCGGGCACGCGCCTCTGTCCAAGATGGCTACGGGAGACAATAGCGGTCGGGTTCCGTGTTTGAATTTCACCGGACCCGGGCCCTTGGGTAACAGCCAACCAAGCAACAGTCCTTACGCCCTGGCTGCGGCTCGTGGAGGATCGGCTGGAGGTGGCGGCGGCTCTCAGGGCACAACTAGACGCTCAAACCCTCAGCCGGGGCCTGCGGGCCTGGAAAGCCCCGGAGTTGCGTCTGGACCTCCGCTCAATCTGATGAACTCTGTCTCGGCGCCCGCGGCAGTGATGAGCGGGGCAATGGCCCCTGCCGCCTCCAATATGACAGGAAACCCGTGTAACTCAGCGCTGACACCGGCGGCAGTCACTCATTCCCCGGCCGCAGCCGCCGTGCTCGTGTACCGGGAGCCCGTGTATAACTGGCAGGCAACGAAAAGTACCGTAAAGGAGAGATTCGCGTTTCTGTTCAATAATGAAGTTCTGAGTGATGTTCACTTTCTGGTGGGTAAAGGAATGGGAGTCCAGCGGATACCTGCGCACAGGTGATCACACACTGTTTACATGACACGAGACTGACAGATTACTGTAACATGAACATGTTATGAAACTTTTATGATTTCCTGATCTGTCTTTTATCAGAATGTTGATGCTGTTGTTTTTTTGATGTCTCGCGATTCGTTCTGTAATGATTCGGAATCGATTCTTACACATTCAAATCGATTCTAGGTTCTTATAAAAAAGTCTCAGAATAACCGAGTTATCAGATCACAAATCAGAGTAATCAGATCACTGATTGTTGTACAGACAGACCCGTGGCCTTCGATACCAGCAGGATTATAATACATTAAGGAAAAATATTTTAGAACATTTTCAGAACATGATTCAGAACATGAATTACAAAATTGTTTGATGAAAATCATTTTTAATAATAATAAAAGTCCTGCTTTCCTCTTTGAGTTTTGTTTAGTTGTTGTGCTCTTTGCAAATAAGCTGAAATGTTAATGTTGTTGTATTGTTCAGGTCCCATCATGTGTTGTTATTTGCTGTTGTTTTGTGTTGTTTCTGATTGCCTGTGATTGTTTCGCAGGTTTGTTCTGGCTGTGGGCAGCGCTGTGTTTGATGCCATGTTTAATGGAGGCATGGCCACCACATCCACAGAAATCGAGCTTCCAGATGTGGAACCAGCTGCGTTCCTCGCTTTACTCAAGTAAGAGCTTTGCTTGAGAGCATTTGCATCTATATATATTGAGATATGCAGACAGTGACCCAGATCTTCTCCAGGTTCCTCTACTCTGATGAAGTTCACATTGGACCAGAGACTGTGATGACCACGCTGTACACTGCTAAGAAATATGCTGTTCCAGCTCTAGAAGCTCACTGTGTAGAGTTTCTGAAGAAGAACCTGCGAGCAGATAATGCCTTCATGCTTCTCACACAGGTACGTCTTAGTAACTGGAAGATCTCCAGCCCTGCTATCGTACAGGGAGGTATCGTACGG